>CALYDF020009125.1:0-11046 GCA_944474145.2 Dicrocoelium dendriticum
CAGGCGATCTCTCAGATATTCATCAAGCTTATCCCCAAACACACAAGATGAAGCTTGAGACTGAAGTTGCATGATGAAATCGCGAACAAATTGATTAGGTTGACGCATCAGTATGAACTTTACCCTTCCGGCAAGCACAAAATGTTCCGGTAATAAATGAGATAAAAGGAGGTCTTTCAACTTTTCATAAGACAATTTGGTCGCTAACTGAGAATAGGCCAAATTTTTTACGAGTGAATAGGACTCTGATCCGACAACAGTTAAAAAGTGAGCGCCTTTAAAGTCTTTGCCAAGGTCACCATTGGTGAGCCACCATAGCTCGAATCTTTTCATGTGTTCTTGTAACTCTCAGGGAGATGCATTTACGTTTAAGGATTCCATTGTTGCATTCATTTTTGAATAAACATTGAGCCCGACCCTAATTATGATAGGTTCGGAATCGAAATAGAATTAGACCCCAGCCAAGCTAGTCCCGAGTCGTAGTAAGAACATCCGAAATGGAATTCGAATTTCGCGGGTATATATTCTAAGTCAATTTGTGAACAAAATAACAAGGATTAACCATTGAATAGTGTATGTACAATCAGCACAGTATCCCATCAGCCCTCTTCAGGGGATCAAACCCACCAGCCAGCAGCGTATGTCCCTGTGCCATGGGGCCATAACCATGCCTAGTTGATAGAAGTCCAACCGCTATGTGCGCCAACCTATTCTCCACTGTTGTGCAATTTTATGCCCGTGCAGAAGATAGTGCTTGGTCCCCGGGTGTTATGACTTCCAAATCGGGGACAAACTATATAAACCTTACAAAATTCTTTACTCGTGAGGAGATGGATTTGTTCGAAGCACTCAGCTATGTACCCAGCTGTAACCGTATCTCTCAGCTTCAAACATGGTTAGCTTTGCCGGAAAGTGTGAAAACCCGTACGATCTCGGTGGTGGACGGCAACTTGGGAGCCTTCAGCGCGTAGTACTATACCGTGGCTTTGAGCTGCGGTACGGTTGCTAAATTTCTCTGTCCAGTCCGTCCACTAGACTAGTTTGCTCAACAACGGTTCCTGTACATCTCACTGGATCACCAGGAAGTATTTGCATAGTTTGAGCACGCGGATATCACACTCCCGTTGTTAGGACCCCAGTGTTTGGGCGGCTGGGGTCGGTTTCTTTCATCTGTCAGTTGCATCCATAACGTAATCCATTTGCTTCTTAAAGAAATCGTCTTCCTCCATAGCTGTCTCATTAGCGTGCTTGGCACTATCAATTTTGCATTCAACTGGCACAAACCACTCCAAATCTTACTGCGCAGTGTGTTACTGATCCCGATTGATCCAATATTATCCTACTCTGTCTACTAATCTGTTTTACTCTCGGTCGATTTGGGATTGGTCACACAGTGAGCAGTACGAATATTTTAGGGGTGTTTGCGCCTGTTGGATGTAACTTGATAGTATTAAACACTATGGTGCCAGAGCTATGGGGAACGTGATTTCCCTAAGAAGGAAGTTGAAAACGTTATGGATACAATTGATCGAGAAAAGGTGTATATTACATCTTACGACTTCATTCGGGATGCAAAGTTATGCGTAACACATACTTCACTTTTATCCCAGTGTGATATATCAGGCATGGTTGCGATCCACTGAAGTGTTGACAGGATGCGCCCACCCTCTAGTGCCACCTCCCTGACAGGATAATCAGGGAGCCTCCCTATGAGTGTGTCTGGGAGACGACGTGAGTACTCCTCACAAACTCAAGGACAGTTTGAACAGCGGTTCTACAACGCAACGGTCCGTGGCACGCTTTTCGTTCTGTGCACATCCCTTATGAACACAGTACACACCATCATTCGTATGTGCAGTACCGATTGATGAATTTCGACCGATCCCGAATTAAGCCTGTGCTCACGTCGCTTGACTCTTGGTCAGACTCCATAAACTTAAGACTAAATGAGCAGTGCGGACAAGCCACCCATGAAATCACCATATATGCAGTTTACAAGGAAATGTTTGATGGAGTGAAAATAGTCTGGAACCGTTTTAATCATTCAGTAACCAAGTAGTAGCTTCGAATCAGAGTGATAAGTTAGCTAGATAGACCTGGAAGTTGTGCGCAGTTTGGTGACCAAAGGAAAAGTTCAGTTCCTCTTCAACCTATTGTCGTTGTTGTCCTTCCGACTATTTGCTTGAATTCACAATGTTCATACCATTGTGCGAGTGCAATTCAAAAAGTGGGAGTAATAAAACAAAAAGAAGAGAAACGAAGTAAAAGAATGTGAAACGATTCCTATGGGTACACCATGGAGACAAACCCATTCATTCACAACAGCCGATGCAGCAGAGCATCTTGATGCTTCAGGGGCACAACCATTTAGTAAAATAGTCGACCATTACCAAAACATACCGAATCTCCTTTTTCGTAGGCAATATTGGTCCTCCCATGATATCGATGACCACTTGGAGATTTGGCTCTGCTATTGGGCACAGAGGGGCTTTGGGGAACTGATTAGTCATTTTGTTGTGTTCGTAAATGTCACGTCGTTGGCAGAAAACAGTAACGTCCTGATGTAGCAGTGGCCAAGAAAAGCGGTGACGAATTGTCGTCTCGGTCTTACGCTGCCATCCATATCCGATCTCCACATGTATTTGTGTGATGACATCGTGCACCTTCGATGTTGGAACCATAAGCCTGGGTGAGCCGCTCTAACGAGAACAGTGATACAACGCGTACTCCAACACTACATGGTCGGACCAAAGGTTCTAGAAACTTCTAGCTGTTTTCCACCGTCCCATCATCTCTGTTCCAGTCTACTTGGTTCCGCCAGTAATTTTCGCGAGTAGATGAATTCGAAGTCGGGCGCGGAAGCTTGTAGATGGCCCCAAACTTATTCTTCCTCCGTAGTAAACGGCGCGGCAACTTGCTCAGGGTCTGCTGGACTTCCAGATAGCGCGTCAACATTACCGTGCCGTTGGACTGACCGATATTGGCAGATGAACTGATATTACTGTAGACGCAGTTGCCAGCGCGCGATCTGTCCTTGCAGGTCACAAAAATTTTGCAACCACTGGAGTGATCGATGATCGGTTTGGACGGTAAACGGTTGGTCCAACAAATAACAGCGAAAGTGATTCAAAAAGTAAATCAAGGCCAACATTTCGCGTCGTGTGGTCGAATATCCCCTTTCCCGCTTACCTAACTGGCGGCTGCCGTAGACTATAACCTTCTCTTTCCCATCTTGACATTTAGATAGTACCGCCCCTATAGTTGTATCACTTGCGTCAGTGTCCAAGATAAAGCGTTCAGCGTTCTGCAAAATATCAGGGAATGTGAGTATAGGCGGGGACGGTAACGCTTTCTTCAACGTTGCTAGTGCGGTCGCAGCCGCATTAGTCCACAATAATGGCCTACCTTGTTCTGTCAATCAATGTAGAGGCGCTGTTATCCCTGCGAAATCTTTGGTGAAGTTTCGATAATACAATGTCTGCTCAGTGAAACTAAGAACTCGTTGAGCAGTAGTGGGTGTCGGCCAGATAGGCCTGCGTGCTTTTTTCGTAGCTTCAACCTCACAACCGTTACCCGAAAGTTTGTGGCCGAGAAAAAGCACTTCTCTACGTAGTAATTTGCATTATTTGTTTTGAGCGTCAACCCAGCGTCATGAAGCTGCACAAAACCTCAGCGTGTCGTCGAGCGTGTTCATTAACTGAGAGACGATGCGCAATTATGTCATCAAGATAAAGTAAGTAATATTGGGGGACTAACTCACCCAGGACTTTCTGCATCTGTCACGATTGCGAGAACGCCTCTGTTATGATTGTCACTGGCACGATTGGAGCAAGCCTACTAGAACGGCTTGGAAAGCTGTTCAATTTAACGGATTTGCGCTGACGTGCTGGTGTTAGCTTAGCCCGGGGTACGCGCTGGTGAGACGGGATTGGAGCGAGCGTGAGAACAATCTTAGCCGCACAGATTCGGATGGACGCTGAGCCCCTCGTAACGGACGCGGGTACGCACACGAGAGGGGGTTATGGTAGACGCGCGCTAGTGGTTTAGACGATAATGGTGCCTAGCTAACGACGCATACAGAAGCACGTGACCGACCGACTCCCAACTGACGGCGAAGGGGAAGCAAGACAGTTGTTCCTCTGAATGCTCTTTCACAACCAACAAAGGGTGAATCACAGCCAATGCTATGGGTCATTAAGGTACGGAAAATTACTACCACGACGGGGTGGTAGTTTGCAAAAGAACATTGTCAGCAGGTGTGCAGTTGCGCCGCGTCTCGGTGTGGCTAAACGCTGCTACGCTGTGGGGAGGAATCGGACCCCGCTTTCCACATCCACTATGCCGGAGTTTCTGGCGCTTTTTTGCGGGGATATTTGACGGACCGCAACATCTCCCTTTGAAGAGAAAGCGTACCGATCCTGACGATGATTGACCTGGAGGGATTTCGGCGACCTCCGGATTCTTCCTGTTCGTCGGCATGGCGGGTTCTCCAGACGCGGCGGCGATTGAGCGGCTTCGACCGTGGTCTCTCTTTGTGTAGTTAATCCAAAGGTATCCAACGGGATGTGCAGCAGCAGGCGCACAAGAAGTCTGGCTAGCGTTGAGGTTTCTCCGTGGGGCGGTCCAAATTGCTTGCGATGGCGAACCCACGTATCATAACCCACGGAGACATCATGCAGCATGTCACCTCGCCTGGCTGTCATTGTTGCTGTGCACCAGCAAGGATGACCAGCTCGAAAATCGTGAGCATAAAATCATGCTCCAACGACGAATACTTTGTGCTTGGTGCAGGCACTAGAGTGACTAGGTGGCTTATCAGGCGGAATGAGCGCTTCTTTGGTGGTGCGTAGCTTGCGTGTCATCAATGCTTCAGCTAGTGACTGGCATCCTGGCGTAGCTAGATTCGCTGTGAACCGCTACGAGAGCAGGAAGGCTAGAAGACACTCATCCACGGTCACTTCCCTGCAAGGTTTAAAAAGCGTCCTCTTGAAGGTGTCGACAAATCTCTCCGCTTGACCATTAGACTGGGGATGATAAGGCAGTGAGCGGAGGTGTTGGATACAGGGTCAGCGACAAAAGTCTTCGAAGATGGAAGACGTAAACTGGGTACCGTTCTCGGACACCACAACTCCGGGAAGACCAAGTTGACTAACTATTCGTTGGAAACAACCCAGAGTGGTGGATGCGGTTGGTGAGTTGACGGCGACCACTTTTGGCCATTTGGAATAGGCGTCGACCACGACCAGATAGCAAATGTCATCGATGGGACTGGCGTAGTCAATGTGTACTCGGGACCACGGTTTTGCTGGCGGATGCCAAGGAACCGGTGATTGGTGTGGCGGCATATTTGAGGCTTGTTGACATTTCGAGCAGCGACGGACCAAATCTTGCATGTCATTGTCAATGCCAGGCCAGTACGCATAACTGCGGGCAATTCCTTTCATTCTGTTCATGCCGGCGTGAGCAGACTGGAGCTGGCGGAGTACAGCTTGCCGGAGGCAACAGCATCAGTCTTTGGAATTTATCTGGAGCATAAGTGAACCCGAATGGCATGGTTTCAAATTCTTATAACCCCAATGGAACGACACACGCTGTTTTGGGCTTATCTGCCGGGAGAACTTCTACTTGCCAATAATCGGATGCCCAGTTAAGTGCGGAGAACCACTGAGCTCCGACCACTGGTTCTAAGGTGACAGCAATCCTTGGCAGAGAACACGATTCATGCTGAGAGATGGCATTCAGTTTACGATAATTCATACATAGTCGTAAAGCACCGTCCTTTTTCTTAACAAGCAAGGTCTATGAATCCCACGGAGAAGAGAAAGGCCGTATAAGGTTCTTAGCTAACATATCGCTGATCATTTCATTCAACTGTCGCTGATAGTGGATTGTAATACGTTTAAATGGTTGTCGTACTGGGTGATGGTTCATGGTATCTATCCTGTGTTGCAGCACATTGCTTCTTCCCGGGCGAACGCAATTAACATCGAACATATCGGACCACTGGCGCAATTTGCTTTACCCTGTATCTCAGCTTCGGCTTCACGCAGTAGAGAGTCAATCCAATTGCTGTTCACGGGATCAGAGCGTGGCAGTACGCTGCCAGATTTCTAAAGGCAATGCATGAACGAAGGTTCCTGGCAATAGAATTTGACCGTGCCCTTGCTGACATCAATACAAGCGCTATGAGCCCCCAGAAAATTACTTCCTACTATAACATCCCATGTAACTGAAGCAAGATTGAAATCACACATAGCAATTGAGGATCTCAGTTGGATACTTTTGCATACTCTACCGCGAGTTAGAATATGTGGCCCCCCAGCCATTGTAAGATAAGTGCTAAATTCGTCATCCAGTCCATCTGCACGAATACAAACACATGTTCATAGAATACAACAAGTAGTGCCTGTGTCAATGAGGATTTTAACGAGACGGCCGAAACGGTGCGCGGATAAGTAGAATGACTAAATGTAAACAGACATATTGGTAACGAAGCAGAGGTATGTGGCTCAGCAGGCCTCCTTGCGCGTGTCATTGGGGCGGGGGGGGGGTGGGGATGCGGCCACTGCGCTGGGCTTTCGTACCAAACTTCCGGCAGTATGGACAATGCCTTCGGTTCCCGGCAGCGACTTGAATGCGTTCAGTAGTTAGGGTAGTAAGAACTGTTGGACCCACATACGAACGTAGTGATGAGAAAATTGCGTTCAAATGCGACCGTAACTGTTCTATGCCCTCGTAACTGACGGTAATCTCGATGGCTTCTGCGAGTGAGATGGGGGGGGGGGCTTACGGCTGAACTTCGGGAGAAGATTGGGTTTCATAACTCTAATCTTAAAGCGACCATACACATGCTGTTCAAGTCCCAGTTGCGAAGTCTCTAAATATGCCTTTCCAGGGAGTTCGTGTAAGCTTCTGATGTAACGCTGCAAGTTCTCTGGCTGTAACTGCTGCCGGGTGAAAAAGGATTGTAAACAAACAGCGGGAGTAGTCCTGGCTGCAAACAAGGTACGGCGTTTGGTCTAAATGGTCTCCGAAGGCGCGTTTCGCACCAACCTGCACGCTAACAATGGACCTGCGGCCTCGTCACTGAAGAAATTCCTGATGTACTGCGGATGGTCTAGTGGGGTCATTTCGCACAAATATAAATAAATAGCGTATTCTTGGTAGCATCGAGGCACGCGTTATCTGGCATGATCAAAACTTTTATAGACGATGTTTCGCAGTGGAGATATTGTGTTGTATGCATAAATGGGGGAAGTACATTTGAGGAAAACGTCAAAGCTGAAGTGGTACTTGTTTGATTTCTGGGATATATCTACCGATTTTCACGGAGGAACATTGTGCTCCCTGGGAAAACCCCGAGGAATGCTAACGGCAGTCCGGAGATCCAATCAGATCTCACACGATACACTACACACACAAGCGCGGCGCCTGCGAACCCAAATTGAACGGCGCGGCACGTGATGAGCCGCAGACTATAGGAAATTGAACGATCGATACATCCTGCTCTATTGCTAAGGACAGGCTGTTTCGCGGAAAACCGGATGATGGTGGGCTCTATACTGATCAATGTTTAGCTGTAGCATTAGAGTTACCGTTACATGCAGCGGCTACTGTGATAAAAAGGACATCGTGTTGTCGGACGAGCGCACATCTGAGGCTCACTTGCCGCTATTTCATCGCAGCTGTGCTCTCTAGGACCAGTAAATACTGGACCGAGACGGTGCGCGAAAGTAAGCGTGGATATCGAAAGGCAATTGGAGTCGGACCTAGCGGACTGTATTTGATAGGCTACAAGAAGACGCGGACGGATGAAGCAAGGCAGGAGGTACGCGTTAGCGCGATAATGTACAAGGCGGTCTAGTGGTTAGCCAGTTGCAAGGAAGCTTAATATAAGAAGGAATAATGTACAAGTGGTCAATAATTAAATAGTATATGACAGATAACGATTGATTTTTTGGGCGCTACAGAGCTCCCCCCTAGAAGGCTGAACATAGAAAGTCTTCGATATCGCAAATGACAGGTGAATCGGGGTTGGTAGGGCAAAATCGTGCCGAGTAAGCATGAGTGGGCGTTCGTGTCAAGTGGGGGTTCGCCGGAACTCGGAGTCCGCTGTGCCGTTTGTGATTTATTATTTATTGATTGCAGGGCAGGGTGCATTACGGCTAGCCGTTGGAGCGGGCTTCTCGGACTACAAAATAACTGGCTAGCCCAGAAAAAGGCCGACAGAACCTCAACCTCCACTACTGCCAAACGGTGCACCTTGGAGTGGTCTCTCCCCTCGCCGCACCCCGCCCCGCGCCAAAACGACCCTCGTCCCACGAAGAAACGACCATCATCCAACGAAGAAACGACCGTCGTCCCACGAAGCAGCGGCCCTCGTCCCGCGGAGAAGCGACACCCGTCACGCGGAGAAACGAGCATCGTTCGCGTCAGGGTCCTCGAAAACATTGCTCGTGCGGGCCAGTCGATCGAAGGGGAGGGTTGGGTCGTGTAGAGACAAGAGAATAGAAAAACGCGCGCAGAAAACGCCGGAAAGAAGGAAGGAATGATCTGCGTGATTAAATTTTTTTGGATTTTGTATATTTTTTAGAGATTTTTCGGAGGTATTTGATAAATATTTTGTTTGCACAACGTTAATCGACCAAAAACGGGGCAAATATATACAATATTTACAAAGCTAAACGCATTTACACTGCACATATTCGGAGAAACGAACCGACTTATGCACCACCCGACCACGGCGATTGGTCGTGGGAGGCGGCGGGTTAGATTCCGGAGACATCGAGATGGCTGAAGCTTGTAGACCGAGATCGTGGTCTGCTTGAACTGCACTAGGATTCTGTAAGCTGGTGCGGTGAGTTGTGACGTCGCACGAAGCACTACTAGACGAAGTAGGCGAGGTGGTTTCTTCCATAAAGGCGGGTTTTAGTCGGTCGAGTGGCTAGCCGGTTGTAAGGAAAATTAAAACAAGGAAAAATAATGTACAATTGATCAATAATTAAATAGCACATAAAAGATAGCGTTTATCTTTTTGGGCGCTACAGTTCCCATTAAATAAGACAGATTTGCCCGTATTTGTATCAGAGGCAATGTTAAAACACAGTTATGGTGGGCATGCCGCTAGGCTGAAAACTAGCTTCCAAAGAACCCCTGTAGGAAAAAGCACCACTTTCAATTAAACCTTGCACATTAGTAGTAATAACGACTTGGTAGAGGCGTATTTTCTCGATTTTAGTATTTCACTTTCCTGTTGAGTGAACCAAGTTCAATCTGGAATTTCTCTTTCCTAAATAACCTGCGATACTTCAAGATTACCCGGTGGTTTCAGTTCAGCTCAGTGCAGTTGATAAACCATGGTCAGAGCACCAAAGTGCTGTGCATGCAGTTGCCACGACTCGCATCGCCAGGTTGGCAACAAGGAACAATGATGAGTAAATGCGGTTAGACTTAAATATGGTACTAGCGGAATGGAAGCAAGAACGAGGCGCATGAACAGTTGCACGCAAGGGAACGTATCCTGGGGCAACACTGACTCCGACAACGCGCCGTATCCGATAGAGTCTCTAACCATTGGTTTGGACTGGCACGAGGCCCCCCATCCACGAAGACGGCACGTACCTGCCTGATCAAGTCTCTCGGCCTGTTCCTCTCTTTCCCTTTTCGCTGAGGTCGGGAACATCTGAGAGATCCGAGATTGTACTGAGGAATTGCCTCCATCTGGGATGGGACGAAATAACCAACAAGGACTTATCTAAACCATTGCTCCACTTTTATACCAACCATCTGCACCCAACAACTTAACCACCGATGTCCAGTGAGGGTAGCTGGACACGAATTCTTCGCTCGCCGGCAAATATACATAATCAGAGAAAGTGAGACCCCATACTCTGAAATTTCTACTTACCTGCAAAAGCATACATTCTCCTCGACTGAGCCTAACGTCCATGTTGGAATCTGACTGTGCCATTTGTCTGGCCAACAGAGGAGGCACACGACTGTGAATAACTGAAGGAACTAATGATTTATAACCAGCTTTGCCAGTTGCACATGACCGACCACAGCAATCGACAACAGTGTTCCAGGACGTAGCGGGTTTTCGCCTGGCAAGCGTTCTCCCTATAAAAAGCCACAAAAGTCCGTTTAGCAACATTGTGACGTGGCGGATGTGACTCGCCACTGAATAAAGTCACTGCCCACTGTTACACACTGGACTATCGACTAGTCATTTTTCGTTATTCTACTGACACGTGCAACAGAGTTACTCTTTCTTCACATACTGTCCCCACTCTAACCATTGTGCTATTTTTATTTACTCTACGCACACTTGAAACCATTTTACTGGAACTCCACTGTTGACTTTGCTCCTCATGAGCGCTTCGAATGTTTCTGCAAATAGTACAACTTTGGCCACAGCCAAATACGTGCGTTGTAACGTATCTGTTGCGCCACATAATTGCTTGTAACTTTTGATCATACCTGAGTTGGTATGGCTCGCTGAATTCGAGAATAAAATATTTATTTATTAACTTGAGCCTCGTCGATGTTAGCAGGCCACTTTTGAAACGTTGGCTGTACCACAGTGTCCCGGAACGTTAGTTCAGCGAGAGAAAGGAAGACACAAAACACAGCCAACGCTATCGCACTCCGTCAATATTGCCAGGACATTAGGACCGGGAAGGTAACAACTCGCAACCGGCTGAAAACTTAACGCCAGACAACTGTACACCTCTACAATCGACTGTGGTACGAGTGTCTAAAATAGTGGACGCGAGCTACGTGACCGGCCCCTAGACTCACAGTTCCGATTGATGTGCTCATTTAAGGGTAGAGGTGATACAGTATACGCCAACTGACAATTCTATGCTCTAGCGTGCGTACGCACGATGATCTCGCAATTGATTGGATAAACGTATATTGTTTGATCGCTAACATTACAATTTTAAAAAGAGACGAGCCACCAGACAGAGTACACCTTCCCAAGTTCATCGGGCGTTTGTTCTGCTTACGGTTCATGCTGCTTCGGGGTATTGCTGCAGTGGTTGG
>CALYDF020009126.1:0-11034 GCA_944474145.2 Dicrocoelium dendriticum
TGATAGTGACTACATCTTGACAGATGGTCTACCCACTGCTTCTACTGTCCTGCCGTTGACTCAAGTCCTGGACGCCTCCTCTTGGTGACAGCTGGGTAGGAGTTGTGTTACGCCCTTCTACCTGCCAAGATCCATGACACCAATCCGCATGAGTCAATGAACTTACCATATGCTGGACACGTTACCTTTCGGGTGTACGTTTAACTGAAGGCATTGGCTGAGGACCCGAGTCGTTCTCCTGTCAGGTGTGGGCGCCCTGCCAGTATCCAATCCACCCTCTTCGGAGGTTAGGAAGTGGTCATTGGCCCTCTTCCCGTAAAACCTAGCCACGGGAGACAACAGGTCTGCGGATTATAAGCTCACCGCTCGAGTGCAGTAGAGCATGAGCGTCACGCATTCTCTCTGACGGCAGGAGGGCACCTCCGGGGGTTCAATGGTTTGCTACTGCCCGCCTCAAGCCAGGCAGTCCCTAGTCAAATTGCTGCAAACCAGTCAAAACCCTCCTGCGTCTGGCCATGTTTGCAGGTGCGTATGCTGCAACGGTTGCAAAACAAATATGAATAGTTCCAGTACCTCCAAGGCTGCGTGTGACGGACCTCAAGCAGATACTAATCTGTCTCTGCAATCACATTCCCGAGCTGGATCTGCTCCCCACTGCCTTGTGAGTCAGGCTATTGAGTAAAAGGCTCCGGGCAGAGTGCCCCAAGCAAACCTCCAAATCACCCACTGCCTACTGAGTCAGACTATTGTGCCAAGGGCTCCGGTCGGATTCCCTCAAGCAAACCTCCGAAACAACACCAACACCACACGCGCGATTGCCCAACAATGCAATCGTATGCTTGCGAGCAAAGCACTCAACATCGGGTGCTAGAACGTGGGCACACTACTTGACCGAAATTCGAGTGAGCGCCCTGAGCGACGCACTGCACTGATCGCGATAAAACTGGCGCGCTACAACCTCGATATTGCGGCGCTCAGCGAGACCCAGCTTGCTGAGCAAGGTAAGTTACATGAAGCTGGGGCCGGTTATACGTTGCACTGGGCGGTAAACGTCACTGCAGCACCACGTGAACATGGGGTAGGATTTGTAAAATCCGATCGCCTTAATGGCCAGCTGGTGGGTGAACCAAGTGGTATCAGCGCGTGACTGATATCGGCTCGCCTACGTCTCGGAACAGGTAAATTTGCTAATTTTGTACCCACGTACGGCTCGACCATGTGTTATCCTGATGACACGCGTGATCAATTCTACACTTAGATCTCTCCCCTGATAATGTCTGTGCCGAGGAGCAACCGAATATTTCGGTTGGATGATTTTAACCTGCTCGTGGGGCACGATACGTCGGTGTGGACAGATGTTATCGGTCCGTATGGCATTGGTTCAGCGAATGCGAACGATGGCAGGCTGCTGCCACTGTGTGCCACATACAACCTGACGACCACGAACACTCGGTTTGCACTGAGTGCGAGTGATATGGCACCTTGAACACACCCATGGAGTGGTCACACTCACCTGCTCGACTGTCATCGTACGTCAGCGTGATATACGTGAACTGCGCATGGCACTTGTACTGTGTGGAGCTGGGTGTGTGAGCTGTGTGTGTGAATTTGGTCTGCAGACTAAATTGTACGTATATTTTCGTAAATCTATGTATTGCACTCCTATCATGAATCGGCGTAAATTAAACATTCTCTCCCTCGGTACTGTGGAGAAACATATTGTGGTGAAGAAGATGATGGCTGCACGCCTGTCTGATGTAGAAGGCATAGCCACAGACCTGTGTCCCTGCATTCGTGACCATCGAGCACGCAAACTGTAAGCGGCCTGATTGGTTTGATGAGAACAATGCGATGATTTGCACATTGGTGTTTGAGAAGAATGTGCCATTTGCTGCACATGTGGCCGACCCCAATGACTTTGGAAAGAAGAGTCAGTTTTGCGAAATTCGACGACGACTGACACAGGAGCTCCGTCGCATTAAAAATGCATAGTGGCTGTAAAGTACAAAAGTAACCGATTTATTCCCCAACCTAGATTGTTTACTCGGGGACACAGCAGCCCTATTCCCCAATTATTCTGCACATTTTACATTGTTTTCACTCTGTGTGCTACGATCAGTTGCCATATTGAACATTTATTCCTTTCACTCTTGATCACTGACATGTCCTTGACGTTTCAAGGTCATCCGTGTTATTCTGTTACTGTGAAAGTGATCAATTCTTCCACACGCTGCCACACACACTACAATTTCTGCCCTCTTGCATTACGATTGCAAAATCTATTCGTTAGTCATGTACTGTATTTAATTTACCTTATAGTACTACGGTTACGGGATAATTCATTTTATTCTTCTGCCCAGACCGTGCGTTAAGTCCAGGTTTATTGGTCCGTAGCGTTTAGTTTAGGTTTCGTGCGACACACTTAGTTTAGGCTTCGGATCGTTGGTACTTAATTTAAATAGTGCCATCATGTCCGTTTCTGGTGATCCTCTTGATGATGTCGACACTACTGATGCTGTGAAGTTTCAAAGAGCTGAATCCCGTATTCTTTTGCTGGAGTCGGCATTGTCGAGGATGCGCATGCTATAGACGAACTGGTTAATGTTAAGGACTAATGCGAACCTGAATCTGAGTCGGATGCGCTGGTTAGTGAACGATCGCGATTTATTCCGGCCGACGCTTGTAAACTCCTGCCCGAAGTTACCATCGTCTAGGCTTTTTGAAGCGAATTGCTCTGTCCGTCGGCATCCATTGGTGCCCGGGTTCGATCCCAATCAGGGGCGTTTTGCTCCGACCTGCAAGCTGACAGTAACCTGTGTCCGGAACGCAAATCCAGCAACTTTGGAGCTAGCACGTCATCCCGTCTTCTAAAACGCGAAGTGATCACATTCGGTGGAGATCCTGCCGGCTATTGACTATTTATGCGATGTTTCGAAGCCAATATTTTCAGAACTACTTCGAGCGAACTATCGGGCTTTTATATCTGATACAGTACTATTGTGGTGAAGCCAAAGAAGCTATCGAACATTGCTTAATCCTCGAGCCTGGTGAAGGTTTTAAAGAAGCAATGAATATTTTGGGCAGACGCTTCGGACGGCCTCACATGATTGCTAGGACTCATATCAATGCTCTAACTGATGGCCCTAATATCAGACCCAATGATTTCGCGGCTCTGTCTCGTTTAGCTGTGCAGCTGCGTTCATGCTACTTGACCTTGAAACAATTGTGGTATGGATCCGATTTGAACGCGTCCAGAACAATCAGCTCTATCATCAGGAGGCTGCCCAGCCATCTGCAATTCAAATGGGCCGAGCATGCCACCAGAGTTATTCGCACCGAAAGAGCACCGAACCTCATTGTTATGACAGATATCGTGGATGAAACCGCAGACGTCGTCGATACTTACTTGTCATTTTCCGCAGATCCCTGCGGACCACGGACGGGCACCGATAGAGGCAGAAGATTAAAGCCTCGGGGATATGCCACTTGCCTAAGCACTGTGGCTTCATCAGAACGAAATTTCTCCAAATGTATTTCCTGTGAACGACGTCATTATTTAGGTCAGTGCGATGATTTCCAAAATCTTAAGTACCACGAACGTCTGGTATTCTGTCGCGCCCATCGACTGTGTCAAATTTGTCTCAAACCAAATCACGAGCTACCAAGTTTACGATAACGAAAGTGTTGTGGGTCGAACAATTGTAAGCTGTTGCACCACCCGCTACTCCACGCTGATCGAAGCAACTTAGGAACACCAGACACTGAAGGATCTAGTTTTGCCCTCAGTCACGTCGAACGCTCTGTTGTACCGCTTGGTATGTTGCCTTTGCTAGTTTCTGCTCCTGCTGACACCATTCGAACATTAGCCTTAATACCTAATGGTTCATATACTTCACTGATTGATTCGACCTTACTACAAGTTATCGGGGGTTCAAGGCTCCATGACGACACTTCACATTAGCACCGTTGCTGGCTGATGCCAAGTGGAGTCCCAGTTAGTTAGTGTAACTGTTCAATCTATAGTTGGTGATGAGGCGGTCCAATTGGATTCAATTAGGTCAGTCAGTCGTCTCCTTGAAAAACTTGAAACGGGAAACAGGAACAACGATTTCGACAGATGGTCCCACCTCTCCCATCTACGGTTACCGGCGCTGGCACGAAGGGTTGGACTTTTGATTGGATGCGCTAACCCACACCTACACTGGGCATTAGATCTTAGACGTGGGGATCCTGATGACCCGTATGCTGTTAAAACCCCATTGGGCTGGATCGTACTAGGATCGAACAAACAGCACAAGACTTTGAGGGATGGTGCCAGCTGGGTGGTTCGAGTTCCAGCGGTTCCAGTGTATGGTTCGGCGGCAGTGTTACAAGACGTGGTGGGTTTTCGCCTGGCAAGCGTTCTCCCTATAAGAAGCCACAAATATCTAGTTAACAACACTGTGATGTGACGGATGTGAATGACCAAAAAATATAGTCACTGACACTTCTCCTTCCGGAAGATCCCAACTTCACGAACGTCATCCAGTTCGAGCAGTAACTTTGATCACTTCATACAATGGCGAACACAGCAAACAAACCCACAAATGCAGTCACAGTACACAAGTTCACTCAGCATGCTCACTAACACATAGATGGTTGGCGGCATCCGGTTCCGGATTTGCCTGTCATTGCGGCCTCCTTAGGACTGCCACAGGAAGCCTGCGCCTACAGAGGGACCATGGATGGCTTGCGCTGCACCACCCACAGCTCTATCCACACACCCCATATCCAGTGTAAACCCAAAGGAATAAAACTATGAGGCATGCGGATGGGAGCCACGTTTCATCAACGGAGCCGGCCAACAATTCTTCACAGGCAAACACAAGCACACTGTATTTGGGGAATCAAGGGCACACAAGGCGGTGGCTGGACCGTAGCCCGCTCCACACTGAGTGCATGGAACCATTCTTCGAGCCTAGCACGACCACAAGGACCGTGCATCCCGTCCCCTCCAGCAACGACCAACTGTCTCCTGGAGCCAGCATGGACGAGGTAGTGGGTAATAGATAGCTAGGCACCTTGTCAACATGCATATCAAGCGCAGCCACACCTGGGATGTCAAACAACAGCCAATCCTGCGAAATGCCGATATCAAATGTAAGACATCGAATAAGCTAAACGTATATGACGGCATAAATACTCGCTAAATGAGCATATGGAAGAAATTAGTTATAAGCGAATCCGAGATACATGCAAAATGTCCGAAAGTTAGTTAAAATATACCACGTGATAAACTTACGCAATTTTACCACAATTAGCATGAGCGAGGTGTGCAAGTTAAGAGAAGATTATCAGGTACGCAGAACAAACCAAATAAAGTGGAATGAAATTTATCCAGCTTAAAAAGACCTAGTTTAAGTGTAAGTTGGTTTAGCCCAACTGCGGTGAAGAATCATCATGAATGCAACATCAGCCTCACATACACTTACTTATATATAGACTCACAAATCCAGTATGTTACTAGTTATCTTTTTTTATTTTTATACAGTTGCCGACCAGACCCCTTTGTTTTGTCATGATCATGCCTTCGCGGGCGTGCCCTGCAATGCCGTGAATAAAAGATTTATTTATTTATCCTTTGGCATTTTCAATTAGTTAACATATACCTCGTCGTTCCACTGAGCATTTCTGAGTGGGTCCCCGAATTCCCTGAGTGTTGATCCCACTAGGCTTCTCAGTGATTAGAGACCAGTTGAGCGCAGTCCAATTCAGGTTAGAAATGGTGTGGCGTCTGTTTCTGTAAAACCAATTCATTCCTACCTCCACCCTGCATTGCCGACAGGCTTTTGATTCGAAGGCTTTGCTGGATGACCCTAGTTGTCCTCCTGTCTAGTCCTGGACGCCCTGGCAGTATCTGATCCCCCACAGATCCATTAAAATTTCCTCAAATTTCAACCACATCTTTCATCGCCTGTCGTGTAGCTTATCAAAGATCGTCTTATCTGCCGCATACAACAAGACGGATAAGGGCAAATATGCTACGGCAGACATCTTTCTTTCTTTGCTGCCGTTTTTCTTAGTCCCCTTCAGACCAACTTACTCCCATTTCTTCTATAATACCCAGCTTAATTGACAGCAGCCACGATGCAGCTGCAGTCAGTTTATCTGCGGCTGTCTTCCCTTACCACACACTGGACACCAGTTGTCAACAATCCCTCATAAATCCACGCTGTCCCGTTTCGTTGGCGGCGTACAACGTTAGCATTCCTAGACAGATAGGTCAACGGGCTGCACTCGCGCGCAGGTTAAACACGCCGAGTATTGATGTGTTTTTCGTGTCCGAAACTAATATGCTTGTGTGCACGTTGGTGCATTGGACTTGACGGATTACATTACAGGGGTGTGTGCACATTAACGTGTCAATGTCTGGGACCAGCGACGGCGGGCTAACATGCAACTGGATCAGTGCGTGACAAGGAAATTGTGAATGATCCCCAGCACCGTTATGGTACAGTCTGTTAGCTGAAAAACTTACTGGTTGCTCGTAATCTGGCACGGCCGGCAGTCGATGTCACTAGGCTAAACTCCAGGGCGCCTGTCGGATAAGCTATCGCGTTTCGTGGACAAAGTGTGCGCAGAGAAAAAGTCACCATATGTGTAGCGCACTGGAGTGTATCAGTTTAAACTGGCCAAACCACCACATCGCATGTGTACCGGTGGACATCGACACCTTCACTGGTGCGATTACCGCAGCGCACGAAGATTCCTGTCTTCGTGATATTTCGATGGGGACTAAGTTCGTGAGTTGATTGGAAATATGATGACCTTATTTCTGGTTTCACGTCTAGCACACGCTTTATTTTAAGATGACAAATGACAAGAACAGTAAACGATAATTTATCTGGAGTATTGAAGCGAATGACGAACACGTTTCTTAGGATGGTACAGTGTAAGCAGCAAATGCAAAAGAGGAAATTGCCACAAGGTTGAGTTTGTTCCAATGCAGTGATACCAACATTGATGCATTAACAGTGAAGAACCAGTGATGCAAAACGAATCTAGGAGTGAGGTCTCTACAGGGAGAAAAGGTTAACTTATATTGTAGGGACATTAGAAATATCCTCACCAACTTAGTGTGGAGAGTACGAGAGGGTGGGCTCCTTGTATGCAGGCATGCTGCCCCCGACCATACGTCTGCGTTTCGTTAGATGAAACAAGGCAAGGATGTTTTTACTATTATCGTATTTCGGATACCCTTCTTGGTAGCCGTCTTTCTTTCGATGATCATTATAAGGAATACCCGGAATCATTCACCCTGCACGTAATTAATAACGAGTCCAATAGTCCACAGGAGGATCGCATTTGTCACCTCAGAGGAAATCAATAACATAAAGATGTTTACATTTGCTGTACTGAACGAAATTGCGGTAACGCAGGACGCCTCTCCACGAGCTGGTTTCAGCCCGAATTCCTACCGCACGGTCATGATGACTACCACATTCAAAAAGCACGACCTGTTATCCACGCCTCACTCTATGATAAACTGAATGTTCTATGTTGCATTATTGAGCACCAGATTTGTAGTCTTAACTTGACTGCGTTTGAGTGTCACAAAAGTATCACCGACGTATCGCATCTATTAGTTTGACTGATTGTTGGCAATTGTTGGCAATTGGCGAGGCGCTACTGATAAGGTTGAATTGTCCCGTGCTCTGTGCCCAGCAACAATGGAGGCAATCAATTCGATTGCCTTGGACCTGATTACGTCAGTCTTATCATTCTTATCTTTCTAAGTGTGGACCCTATATATTGCGTGTTTTGTCTTGCCTGTATTGTGTAGCGACTGACCAGAGCAATCGAAATGTTAACATTTCGCAACATATGTCTTCTTACTGCCTTAATGAAGTGGTTGAAGGGGACTCAGTGTTTCAAGTTTCTTTAAAGAAGACTCCCCGCTGACGTTGTGAGGTCTTTGGATCGATTGTTGTCGTTGCGCTGCAAGATCATGGTGGAAAGCGTACGAGTTACATTTTATCAAGGATGTATCCAGTCAGGTCGATTTCCATCTCGATTTGTTAAAGCTCTGTCGAAAAATAAGCTGCCCGCCAACAGTGTGAATCTAGCCAGGATTGCGTCCGCACATATAGATGTATGCATTGAACGAGAGCATAAGTTCCTGGAGACACAAAAGCGATTCGCGGTTGTTTTGAATGGCCTGTCACTGGTTTGCCGTTTCAAATTTGAGGCATTTTCTGCTGAAACTCTCCAGCGTACTAGGACCAAGACACTGCGCAGCCTTCAAGGTACCCTTGTCAGAGCAGCCAACATTCCTTTCCCTACTGAGGGCCAGAAGCATGTGTACAATCTGTCAACAGCTCGGTTTACGCGAGAACAGTTGGAAGTGCTTTCGCTGGGATTAAAATATAGAATACCGCCGAAGAAGGTGGAGAGGCTCAACATACAGATTAATTTCGAATATCTTTACGACCAACTCAGTGACCTTTCGCCGAAATCAACGGATGATGCAGGATGGTTTCGGGCAAAATTAGTGGATATCTCGCACCAGTTCCTGAATGCGCCTATTAGTCAGAGGTGTTGCTTGAAGTCCGAACATTACGTTGCAATCAAGGAGCTGCAGAAAATGAAGGACGTAGTTTTCTTGCAACCGGATAAAGGCACGGGTGTGGTAATAATGGACAAAGCTGATTACGCAACAAAAATGGAGTCGATTCTCTGAGATAGGCGCAAGTTTCGTATTGACAAGACGCTTGAGAACAATATATTGGTGGAGAAACAAATTGCAAGGCATCTACAAATTCTTTTGCTTCATGGCTATATCTCCGAGGCACAATATCGACAGCTAAAACCGACATGTACGGAAACACCAAAGATGAGGGGGGCGCCGAAGTTGCACAAGGCGGGAATTCCACTACGTCCAATAATGTGTATGAACAGCTCACCCTACCACAAAGTAGCTCGGTGGTTGGCGAAGCTCTTAGAACCCGTGCGCAAGCTCCTTAGCACGCATTCTTTGAAAGACTCCTTTGAATTGGCCAATATACTGGAATAAACTACACTCGACGCGGAGCTCATGTATTCCATGGACGTGGAATCACTTTTCACGAATGTGCCCCTACGTGAAACGGTCGACGACCTATGCCAATTTCTTTTGAGTCAGAACCTCTCTGTGGGCCTGCCTCTGGAGTTCCTGCGAGACTTGATATTGTTGTGCACTGAGAATGTGCGATTTCCAGTTTGAAGGGACGGCATACAAACAGATTGACGGCGTCGCTATGGGTAGTCCTTTGGGACCAGTTCTGGCAGATATCTTCTTAGGTATGATTGAAAGGAAAGCTGCTGCCTGCATTGGTGAAGCCAAGCTTTACAAGCGTTATGTAGATGATATTCTCGTCTTCACCTATGGTGAACATTTTGATCGTCTTGCTGCCCTCCTGAACTCAATTCACCCGAACCTTTCTGTATCACAGGAGAAGGAACAAGAAGACAGACTGCCGTTTCTTGACGTGCTCATCAAGAGAAGGACCGATGGCACATTGCAGCGCACGGTGTACAGAAAAGCGACCTGGGGTGGACAATACCTACATTTTTCCAGCTTCGCCCCAGTTGCATACAAGCGCGGTCTTGTAAAAACTCTCTTCTACAGGGCCAGGCGGATATGCAGTCCGGAATTACTCAAGGCTGAAGAAGAGTTTTTATACCGGACTTTGCTAGCTAATGGGTATCCGGAGAAATTCATTCAGACCCATAGCAGACCCCCCCAAGGAGAAGCTCCCCGTGCAAACTGCGGAGAAGAAGAATGTTTATCTGTTCTTACCCTTCAAGGGGGATCACTTAGCAAATGAAGTTGGTCACAAGCTCAGGTCCGCTCTAATGCGCACCTACCCTACCGCCCAACTACGACTTATTCACACCACACGAAGGATTCCTCTCCACATCCGTTCGAGCAGCGCGCCAATCAGTTCGGCCTCTAACATCATCTACCAGTTCACTTGCAGTTGCGGTGACACTTACATAGGCAAGACTGGTCGCCGGCTAGCTCAAAGGGTGGCGGAACATTTCCCATTGTGGCTAAGGCAGTTGTTGTCTAACCAAGGCGGAGCGAAACAAAGAATGAATTTGAACCCTGCCTCGTCTATCTCCAAACACCTCTTGCTGACTCGTCACCAGGTGAACCCGATCGACTCATTCAAGGTGCTATTGCGCAACAGGAACCCGACACTGTTGGCAATTGGCGAGGCGCTACTGATAAGATTGAAGCGTCCCGTACTCTGTGCCCAGAAACAACTGAGACAATCAATTAGATTGCCTTGGTCCTGATTACGTCATTCCCATCATTTTTATCTGCTTATCTATGTTACTATGTGTGGACCCTATATATTGCGTGTTTTTTCTGCCTGTATTGCGTTGCGACTGACGAGAGCAATCGAAATGTTAACATATCGCAACCTCTGTCTTCTTACTGCGTTAATGAAGTGGCTGAAGGGGACTCAGTGTTTCAAGTTTCTTAAAAGAAGACTCCCCGCTGACGTTGTGAGGTCATTGGATCGATTGTTGTCGTTGCGCTGCAAGATCATGGTGGAACGCGTAAGGGTTAAATTTTATCAAGAATGTATCCAGTCAGGTCGATTTCCATTTCGGTTTGTTAAAACTCTGTCGAAAAATAAGCTGCCCGCTAACAGTGTGAATCTAGCCAGGATTGCGTCCGCACATATCGAGGCTTGCATTGAACGAGAACAAAAGTTCTTGGAGACACAAAAGCGATTCGCCGTTGTTTTGAATGGCTTGTCACTTGTCTGCCGTTTCAAATTTGAGGCATTTTCTGCTGAAACTCTCCAGCGTACTAGGACCAAGACCCTGCGCGGCCTTCAAGGTACCCTTGTGAGAGCGGCCAACATTCCTTTCCCCACCGAGGGCCAGAAGCATGTGTACAATCTGTCTACAGCTCGGTTCACGCGAGAACAGTTGGAGGTTCTTTCGCTGGGATTGAAATACCGAATACCGCCGAGGAATGTGGACAGGATCCACACACAG
>CALYDF020009127.1:0-11043 GCA_944474145.2 Dicrocoelium dendriticum
GTATGTATGTATGTATTCTCAACAGTCTATTAGCTAGACAAAGAGCCAGCCTAAAACCATGGAGATAAGGAGATAAGCAAGATTCATGGCGTCATAATCATCGTGGCATGCTAGTTGAAGGTGAGCAACACACTTCAACTAATATGCCGCAGGAAGAATGGAACATTTTGATAAAAAGCAGAACAAACATTTTTAGTTTGTTTTTCACACGCCGCTTTTGTTCTTTTTTGTCATTTTAATGTTTGTAGAATTAAACATGTGAATCAATACAATAATGTACACAATTCTTCCACTGATTCCGGTTGCGGGCCATATCTTCAAGAGTGCTAAGCCATTGGCACTCCTCATCTTTGGGTCCCCATCCTGGAAGACGTACGGATCCTACAGCGGCTAGACACGACGTCAGCGATTTCATGTGCTGCCGCCAAGTGGAAGGCTGACCACCACGCGGTCGCCTCCAGCCAGGTCCTTGACGAGCGAATAGAGCGCGACGCGGTAGACGCTCAGGTGTCATGCGTAGAACGTGACCGAGCCATCTCAACTGGCGCAACAAAACCAGTTTGTTGAAGGGAATACTCGCATTCCCCAAGACGCGACGTCGAACGTCATTACTATTTACTCGATGTTGCCACCAAACACGCGCGATCCTCCTTAAGCAACCGCTATCGAACGCAGAAAGACGACGCATGTCTTCCACGCGAAGCGGCCAGGACTCGCACCCATACAACAATATTGAGCGAACTGATGCACTGTAAACTCGGCCCTTTAGTGAGAATGAGACGTCGCGACGACGCCACAAGTGCCTCAAATTGACAAATGCCGATCGAGCTTTAGCGATACGAAGAGAAACTTCTTTGTTGATAGTGCCATCGGCAGAAATACAGCTCCCAAGGTAGACGAAACTATCTACCTGTTCAAGTTGTGCACCATCGAGAGTGAGTACGGGAGCAGGCGAATGCCAATCTTTGAGCAGTATTTTACACTTCGATGGGGCGAAGCTCATACCATACTTAGATGCTTCAACCGCCAAACGATCCAGAATGAGTTGCATACTCTGAGGATCGTCACCAAGTAAGGCGATATCATCAGCATAATCTAAGTCGGTCGCGCGCTCACCCGGAAGAAGCTCTAGGCCAAAATGTTGGAAACCTTCTAGAGCATTCGACAGAACGTCTTCAATTGCGAAGTTGAAGAGGAATGGGGACATAGGGCAGCCCTGTCGCACACCGCTATTGACAGTGAATTGCGAGGAAAGCTTGCCATAGACCCTCACTCTGCCGCATGTATGAAGGTAAAGTGCTCGTAAGATGGCGGTATATTTCTCTGGCACCCCGTTCTTTAGTAAGCAACGCCATAAAGCAGGACGATCAACGGAGTCAAAAGCGGCACGTATGTCTAGAAATGCAATGATAGTGGGCCTGTGATAAATGTGGCGATGTTCGAGGAGCTGGCGGAGCGTGAAGATTTGATCCACACATCCGCGGCCAGGACGGAAACCAGCTTGTTCTTCACGGTAGTATGATTCACGTACTGGGGATAGCCTGCGAAGCAGAATGGATGCCAATAGTTTAGAGGCAACCGAAATAAGACTAATCCCGCGATAATTTGCACATGAAGTGCGAGCGCCTTTCTTGAAAATCGGGATAATGACTGATTCTCCCCAAGAGGAAGGCACTTTCTCTTCATGCCAAATTTTTGCGAACAGCGCGGTCAGCTGGTTAATGATCGCCACACCGCCGTACTTGAATAGCTCCGGAGGAAGTCCGTCTAATCCGGCAGCCTTGAAGCGCTTCAAGCGTCGAATCTCAAGGCCGACTTCCGCTTCGCTGGGTGGATTCAGAGGGACGAGCCAGGGTGGACAACAACGTGTACTGCATGTACTGATGGATGGTGGAGGCCAGTTGAACTGCGAGTGAAAGTGCTCGGCCCAACGGTCCATACGCCTCTGTTGGTTGGTGATCGGAGACTCATCCACCTCACAAATGACCTCACTGACACCAGGTTTCCTGAGGCCAGTGGACCGAATGAGTTGGAAAAGCCTGCGAGTGTTGCCAGAGAGGGCAGCGGTCTCCATCTCTAAAGCACGTTCAGACCACCATGTCTCGCGATCCTTGCGTAGGCTTTGCTTGAGCAGCCGGTTGGCAGAACGGCGCCGCTCGTTGCAATCTGATTCCGCGGGTATATCTTTGCGGCGTTCGAACAGCTCCAGAGAACGAGCAGAGATCCAAGCCTTCAATGGGCGTCGAGTTAGGCCACAGCATGACTGTCCGGAAATGGTCATTGCCTTCCGTATAAAAGTCCAGTGTTGTTCCACTTCTTGCGGTGGATTGCAACTGAGTGCATATGCCAATGAAGACTGATAGCTCGTCTGGACAGAGGAATCAGTTAATCTGTTTACATCAATCTTGAGCATCACAATACCGTTAATTAAACCAAAATTATGGATCCGGTACGTGGACGACACGTTTGTCGTCATCAAACGAGATTCCATGCAGAATACCCATGAGTTAATCAACAACACATTCCAAGATATCAAGTTTACAATTGAACTCGAAAAAGACAACCAGTTACCATTCTTAGATGTACTGGTCCAAAGAAACACTGACGGAACACTTCAGACATGTGTATATCGAAAGAAAACTCACACCGACCAAATATTAAACTACCACAGCAACCATCCCCTGAACCACAAGAAAAGCTGCATTCAAAGCCTTTTCAATAGGGCCGAAACACACTGCAGCACGACAGAATTGAGGAAGAAGGAAGAGAACCACCTATACCGGGTATTGCAAAACAGCGGGTATCCAAGAAACTTCATCAGAAGAAGCCTAAAGAAGAGGGTGCGGCAACAACAGCAGGAAAACATTGATAAACGGGTAGCGCTTCCTTACATCAAGAATGTATCTGAACTAACGTCAAGGTTGCTACGACCACATAGAATCTTGGTAGCCCACAAACCAACAGGTACTCTGCGAAGATTGCTTTCAAGACCGAAGGACAAAGTTAAACAAGGCAGTCAGAATGAGGTCATCTACAAAATTAACTGCAAAGAGTGTGACAAAAACTACATCGGACAAACTGGAAGGAAACTATCAACACGGATCAACGAACACAGAATGGCCATACGGAGACACGACCCGCATTCATTAGTTTCCATGCATGAAGACCAGGAAGGCCACCACTTCGATCTAGAGAACGTTAAGATCCTAGCCCGTGGAAATTCGAGGCAAGCTAGAGAATTCTTGGAGGCATGGTATTCTACCGACAGTTCAATAAACCGACATGTTGAAATAGATGCTATATATACGGCATTACGAATGAAAGATCACCGAATTACTAGAAGAAATCTAACGGAAAAGAGCGCTAGACTACTGCATCAAACGACGACAAGCGAAGAGTCCCACGCGCGTACACTACGAGGTGAGAATCAGAGATCGATTTCTATGGTCATGTGCTCGTCGAACAATCCAAACTTAGAGTAGCGGCTAGGAGATCGATCACTCACACTCACTGGCGCTCCGTACGCGCCACACTGCTAAATACACTCGCACTGACGATGTCACCTCGAGTGGTGACGAAACGTTTGCAGTCAACCTGCCGAGCTCAGCGAACAATCAGCCAATCAACTAAACAACCTGAGCTACCAACATTTGCTTCTAGATCTGCGTAGCCTAAGGAACAAGGTACACGTAATGGGTCTGGGTGTAGACAAATTTAGTCCCGACATAGACGTTTTCACTGAAACGTTGTTGTCCCCGAATATCACGCACAGTGAAGTACGTTTACCTGTCTACGCGCTGCATAGATGTGATCTCCTCGGTAGCCCTCTTGGTGGGGTGTCACCCTTTATATGAGCTGTATACTGGATGCGCTAATGACCGGTTTTCTTCAGTAGCTGGAACAAACTGTTGAAACCCTGTCGATTGTTGTGTGCACTTCCTCTGCCCAGTTTAAAGTTGTGACATGTCGAAGTTCTGGAAGTACCTCCAAGGAGGTTATTGAGTTTATTCTTACTCCGGCTGCAAATGTATCTCTAGTACTGGGGGTTGCATCCTCACTGAGCTTTGTTGGGCTGATGTAACTTTTAATTTATCGATGGCCACGATCTGTTTGGAGCTTCTCGGGCTAACGTTGCAACTGCTTTTGCATCAAATCATGGACCTCCAGTCTAAATAAATGAGCAACTAGCTGCCCTCCACCACCTCTTTGCGAAGTCACAAGATTTTGTAACTGATATTACCTGCGGCCACCCCCTAGCCACCAGTGACCATGTCTGCGTATCATTTACATGTGCTCTGTCTAAGTATCATCAGGCCACCGCTGAGGCATGTTCAAATAGTTGGCGGGTAGACTTTGACTCAATGCTAAACAAAGCTTCAGTTCCGCGTTGTGCGATAACCGTGGCTGACACCGTTGAGACAGCCTGGGAGAAATTTAAGGTATAGCTCGCCCAGATCTCTGCTCCCCACGTCCTACTCATTAAGAGACGAGTGACACGGGCTCAGCCTCCATGGATAGATCATACGGGTAAATACCTGCTCAGGAAGCGCGCTAACTGCTGGCGAACTTACTAAGCGCATCAACCGGCACCTACGAAAGATATCGAGCGGTTAGAAATAAATGTAAGCATCATCTTAGAACTCTTCATTATCAGTACGAGGCGGATTTGGATAATGCAGCCGTAACAAACCCGAAATTCTTTGCTTACGTAAAGAGACGCAGCGGTACAAACTTGGCTATACCGGCCTTACATCGAGCGGACAGGACCCATGGGCATACCGAATTTGATAATGCTTGTATACTTAGCAAAGAGTATACTGGTGTCTTTTCTCAGGAGGCCTCTCCAATTCAGGTTGACCTGCTCACAAAAGTCACAGAGGATCCTTGCCTAACTGAAATCAGTGTAACTAAGACACAAGTCTTCGGGCTATTACAAGAGCTAAATCCTTCCAAAGCTACTGGCCTTTATTCAACTCATATGAATCTGATGCACGAATTGGCCGCTGAGCTAAGTGGCCCTCTGACATGCATGTTCACAATAGCACTGGACAGCTGTCCCTTCATTCGGAATGGAAGAAGGCAATCATCTGTCCGGTTTTTAAGCGCGGGGACAGAGCTCTGCCCGCGAACTACCGGCCTGTCAGCTTAACAAGCGTAGTAGTTAAGTTGTTTGAAAAGCTGATCAGAGATTCGGTGGGGAATCACCTGATTATATTTAACCTTCTCAGTGCGGCCCAGCACGGATTCCGTAAGGGATTTTCATGTCTGACAATGTTACTTGTAGCTGTGGAAAGCTAGGCTGAGGCACCAGACAACGGTTACGCCATCGACGTGATTTTCGTTGACTTCTCGAAAGCCTTTGATACTGTCCCATATCAACGACTCTCATTGAAATTGAGATCGTATGGGATATCTGGAGCCGCCCTTAAATGGGTTTCTGCTTTCCTAGAGGGCAGAGAACAGTGTGTACGCGTGGGGCGTAGCCTTTCGCTCAGACAAGCTGTTCTTAGTGGCATTCCACAGGGCTCGGTTCTATGGCCGTTGCTTTTCGCAATTTATGTCAATTACCAACCCCAGGAGTCTGAAGTACCGTCGCTATTTTTCGCGGGTGATATCAAGCTCTGGAATATTGGGAATATCCCTGGTGGCTCTGAGGCACTTCAGAGTGCTTGGATGGGCTCTGGGATTGGTCATCATTAGGGTTGACGCCTATAAATCAGGCGAAATGTTCTGTCCTCCGCATTGGAGATGCTAGTTCTCCCACGCGCAATGTAGTTGGTGGATGTGAACGCCCAGCTGTCATTCAGCAGGTTGATCTAGGTATCACCCATACCTCATTGCTTCACTCTGGGGAAAATTGGAGGAAGACTGCTTGTAGAGGATTCCGTATGATATGGTTTATTCGCCGCTCCTTCGGTGTCTTGTCGGCCAATATTTTTGTGAAGTTGTTCTCAGCTTTTGTGCGACCTCACTCAGAGTACTGTATCCAGGCTTGTCCACCTTGTCTTGTAAGGGACAAAATGGAACTGGAGAGGGTTTTGCGAGTGGGTACATGGTTAATGCAGGGATTACGGGGGCAAACGTATCCCGAACGTTTGCTTAGCTTGGGTATGTACTCAATGCACTACCACCGAATTAGAGGAGACTTGATCCTCACTTATCGTATCTTAACGGGTAAGATCAGTCCAGACTTGTCCTGGCTATTTAGTCCCGCCAAGTTGCCTAGTCTCCGAGGTCACCCGTTGAAGATGCACAAACAGCGTTCTGACCGGGTAAGGACGGAAACTCGCTTGTCGCGCCGAGTTATTGTACGTTGGAACTCGCTTCCGGCGTAAGTGGTAAGGGAGTCTACGGTAGAGGGTTTCGAACGTCTGATAGATGCTCTTGGGTGGCAGTACCAAACCTTCCCCTTCTCCTAATCGACTTGTGTCTTTAACTTTCCCTTCGTTTTTCTTTAATTGTCTTCTCTCCTTGGTATTATCAATATTTAGCTGACATACCTCCTCTTGTTTTCTTAGCTTACTCTTCACTCATATACTTCACATAAACCGGCCGGGCAGGGACTGATGGGCAGGAAAACGTGGGCAGTACTTAAATGTACAGGGTGTGTGCGGTCTTTGTTTTAGACTTTTCAATATGTCAAGCAGACTGTCAATTCCCGATCCGACGATACGCAAAAGAAGGAACATTCACGGGATTATCCTCTGGTCCCGGTCGCAACTGAACTGCAAAGGTAAACAACAGTTAAGGCATAATATGAACAACGTAGGAAAAAGAATACAAAATCAATACTAGTTTGTGTTTTTGGAATGGCATAAGCTTCGGTTTTAATGAGTGATTATGTAAGGGCAAATAATGAGCGTAAATAAGAAATGTGTATGCTGTAATCGGCGCTAGTTTAGCGGGCGGTAATGGCAGACTCAATGGTTAGGATATTTACAAGGAATTTTCATGCAGTACAAGATGCTGTGCTATTGCGGTAGCGTCAGGCGATGTAAAAATGACATGAGTATGCAAGGAGAATCCGAAATTTAGATAATCTGTCTATTTTTTGATATGCCTGGTGATATATTATGTCGTAAATAAAGGAGTTTACATGCAGCCCTTTTTAATAGGGGGAACGCATTTTTGAAATTATTTAGGTAGATAAATAACCGGTAGATTGTAAATAGGTATACATGTCAGCAAAGGCTTTTGGAATGGTTATCGTCGGACTAAAAAGAGATAACGAGGCGACTACGCGGTTCAGTATACGCATTACATAAAACGGACTACTAAAATAAGCTAGTTGGCAGTAATTAAAATATGTTGCCCGCTTCATATATTGTCTAACAGTAATGCTGCAATGTGCAATAGAGCTAACTGACTACTCCAATAAGCTGGCCGCTCTGAAGTATTAGAGGTTGCTGGCTCCACAGAAGATGTCACAGCAATGCTACCATATGCAATAGAGCTGACTGACTACTCATATAAGCTGGGGGCCCGTAAGTATTAGATGGCACCACTCCTCTTATTATTTCAAAAGGGATGTATTTATTTATTTATATACAATATAGCTAAATGACTGCTAATGTAAGCTGGCGGCCGGTAATTATTAGATGATCCGAATCATGGACTACACCGCTCACTACTACTACTGCTATGCCGCTCTTCTGTCTTAACTCAACCGCTCAACGTCCACTCACAGACCACCCCATCTCCCGTCCTTCACATACATGTACTCTAATGTCTTCTTCGGTCACCATCACAAACGACACACATCTCGCAACTGATGGAAGTAACAGCCAAACTCCTGGTTTTCAATGTCCTGCGATCGCAACCGCCTCTCACTCCACCGAAGCTCCAGCTCTTCTTCGACCTGGTTCTCCATTCATCCTCGCAGCGTTTAATGTTCGAACTTTGATGCAGATCGGACGATAAGCATGTCTGGCCCGTACTCTTGAAACGTTCTCGGTAGACCGCTATTGCCTTTCAGAGACCAGATTACAGGACTCTAGCGCAGTCATCAGAATGGCCTCTCCGGTAAACGCTGACGCCAAATACTAGTTGTGGCTTTCCGGAAACCCAGAAGCTGCCGCCACAGGTCAAGCTGGTGTTGGGGTTGTATTAAGTGCCAGGGCTGAATCAGCTCTGCTTGACTGGATCCCAGTCAACAGCCGACTATATGCAGTCAGACTAAGAGGTTCATGTAACGTAAGCAGGCGTCGAGATGTTAAGCGTGCCTTATTTGTCGTCTCCGCCTACGCCCCTACAGACTGCAGTCCGGATGCAGTTAAAGATAGCTTTTACCAACAACTACATGAACTTCTGCGTTCCTCCAAACGGACGGATATAGTCATTCTTGCCGGGGACTTTAACGCACGGGTTGGCCGCCTTCTACCAAGTGAGCACCACATTGGGGGTAGGTTTGGTCTCGGTGGCAGTCGATCAGACAATGGAGACAGACTACTTGCTCTTTGCTCTGATCATCGCTTGTTTCTTTCGAGCACTAGTTTTCGACACTCGAGGAGACAGACTGCTACCTGGCGCCCGCCCTCACAAACGCAAGAATGCTCCCAGCTTGACCACATAGCAATCAGCTACAGATGGCGCGGAAGCGTAATAGACTGCCGATCGTACTGGTCAACTTTTCTAGACTCTGATCACGCATTGGTTCGTGCTAAGATTTGCATGTGTTTCGGAGGATCACCTAAGCGCGCCCACTACCGACCGGACGTCGCGAATCTCCAAAACGCTGCGGTTTTAACCAGGTACCAAGCCTCACTGTCAACTTTGCTTGGCTCAACTATTGACGGTGATCTCGATTCGCAGTGGGCGCATATCAAAGATGCGTTAGTTTCCGCCAGTTACGACACTTGTGGAGTTACCCGTCACCCACCGAAACATTGGATTTCCGCCGACTCCTTGTCGCTGATGGACCGACGGCGCTTGATCCCATCGGATTCCAGACAAGTTGAAGAACGCCAATACCTTGATCGAGAGTTGCGCAGGAGTCTGCAAATGGACCGCGAAGCTTGGTGGTGTGAACGTGCTAGGGAGATGGAGCTTGCTAGTCTCTCTGGTAATATCAGGAAACTCTTCCATCTCCTTCGAGTCACCGAAGGTGCTCGATCTGGTATAAGTGAAACAATATGCGAAGCGGATGGCACCTTAATCATTAACCTTCAACGACGGTTGGAGCGATGGGCCGAACATTTTTGCTCGCAGTTTTGTTGGCCCCCAGCTCCATCTGCTACCTCTGGCGCTCGCGCTGGGGCAGAGTGGTCTACCCCAACAGACCCTCCCTCTTCCCAGGAAATCGAGCAGGAGCTCCGACACATGAAGCGTTATAAAGCTCCCGGCCCTGATGGTCTTCACCCAGCTCTATTCAAAGATGGTGGCGCATCGCTGGTCCGAGAACTCACCGCTTTGTTCTCGAAAATTTGGTCGAAAGAGAAGGTTCCATCATCTTAGGGTGAATCGATAGTCGTACCCATCTTCAAAAAGGGCCTGCGCACAATCTGCTCCAACTACAGAGGAATAAGTTTAGTCCCCGTCGTTTGCAAGCTGCTGGTGTCCATCATACTTCGCAGGCTATCCCCAACACGCGAATCGTTGCAACGAGAAGAACAAGCTGGGTTTCGCCCTGGTCGCGGCTGCATCGATCAAATCATCACACTTCGCCAGATCCTCGAGCTCCGCCATGTGTATCAGAGGCCAACGATTGCTGTGTTCCTGGATATCCGTGCAGCCTTCGATTCTGTCGATCGTACAGTACTGTGGCAGTGCCTTCTGAGGAACGGTGTCCCCGAGAAGTTCGTCTCCATACTGCGCGCTCTATACAGTCTGACCTCGGGCAGGGTTAGGGCTTATGGCATGCTTTCGCCTACCTTTGTGATCTCCAGTGGAGTTCGACAAGGATGCCCTATCTCTCCGTTCCTATTCAACTTTGCCATTGAGGATGTCCTGAAGAAACGCTCTTAGCGATTCGTTGAACGCTGACGTTGAGCTCCTCCCAGGTAGTCGAGTTGTTTATTTGGATTATGCTAATGATATCGTCTTGCTGGGTGACGATCCACAGGTCGTCCAACTTGCATTAAACCGCTTAACGATTGAAGCATCAAAGTACGGTATGTACTTTTCGCCTTCCCAAATGCAAGGCTCTCCTTCAAGACTGGCAGGTGCCTCTGCCTGCACTCACGCTTGCTGGTGAGACACTGGAGGTTGTGGAGAGCTTTGTCTACTTGGGAAGTTGCATCACTGCTGGCGGGGCTATTGGAGACGAGATTTCGATGCGCATCTCGAGAGCACGCCTCGCTTTTTCTAGGCTGAGGCATTTGTGGCGTCGCCACGACATTCGTCTCTCCATCAAAGGGGGGGTCTATTGTGCAACTGTTCGTGCTGTACTGTTGTACGGATGCGAGACCCTGGCCCATTCGTAAAGATGACTTGCGCAGGCTATCCGTCTTCGAGCACCGCTGTCTGCGGTCCATTGCCCGTGTGTGGTGGCAGCACCACGTAAGCAATGTGGAAGTTAGACAGCGTGTCTTGGGACGTGGAAGCCACTCGCTCGAGGAGCTCATCTCACTGCATCAACTGCGGTGGTTGGGACACGTATTGCGCATGCCTGTCCAGCGTTACCCCCGTCGTGCGTTGTTTGCACTTGCTGGACAGGGCTGGAAGAGACGGTCTGGTGGACAGCCTACAACATGGAGAAGCCGCATGAAAAAGTTGACGAAACAATTGGCCTCGGCCGGTTGTTGTCGACTACCTGGTTGGGGTCCGAGAGATGAGGATACTTGCTGGTTGAAAACCTTGGAAGTTATGGCTCAAGATCGATGTCAATGGCGGACGTGTGCATCAGTGTGTTGCGGTGTCCCTTCTTCCTCCCCCTAAAAAAGAAAAAACTGAAAAAAATTTCAAAATCTGTGAGTGGTAAACTTGACAAAAAAAGCATTTCTTGTTGCTCTTTTCTTATTATTCATATTGTTTTCCTATTCAGCCATGATTCCGATGGCACAATATCTGTACCACAGATTGTGTATAATATATATATATATATAT
>CALYDF020009128.1:0-11044 GCA_944474145.2 Dicrocoelium dendriticum
AGATGTCATTAAAGACATCCTGTGACACCTGTGAGTGCTACGCGGTAACTCGACTTTTTGGCGTGTCATACTGATTAGGATTTTTAGTTGAATTAACGTGGAAAACAGTGCTTGAATAAACACTTGAAACGAAATTTGACTATTGTCAAATTTCCTCTGATCCAAGATATCTTGGATCGATTAAAGCGGTTCTGGTCAAAGCGTCTTTGGCGCTTACTGGTAATTTTTCCAGTTTTTACCCCGTTTTTGCACCCCATTTTTTGCCTTTTTATTGTGGTCGTTTAACTACTGCATACGTGTTAGAATCACTCCGTTTTCCACTATGTCGGTCTCGCAATGCACCGAGGCTGTTGTTCCTGATGGCTCGGATTCTGAGGTTATCGCACTTTGTGGCGGTCCAAGCTGCAATATACCAGTAACTGACGATTCGGGCGGTATGCAATGAGATGTCTGCAACCGATGGTATCATCAGCTTTGTACGGAGCTAAATACCGAGCAGTACGCAGCGCTGGCCTCTAGCGAAAAGTTGCTGTTCAGTTGTGCCAGTTGCTGCAGCCACCGGCAAGGCCGCACAGCATTTCGTACGAGAGATGAATCTCTTGATACCCGGCTGCGAAATGTAGAGCGTTCGTTCTCGATGCTCTCTGATCTTCGCTTTAAGTTTGATCTGCTTATGATGACGCTTCCGGTCTCCAATAAAGCAGATTTGATCGCTTACACTGATGATAAACTTGTGGCACCTAGCATTATGTCACCGGTCCAGATGGCTACCGACCACCAAAATGAAGCAGCTTCGGACGTCGTATCTAAACCTACGCTGATCGACGCCGAGTTGCTGGTTCAAGGGTCACTTCGAGTTAAGCGAAGAAGAGCCAGGAAACCTCGAAAGCTCTCTGCTAAACAAGAAGTTGTTGTCTCGGCACCGGAAACAAGCCAAGTGTCGTTACTTGGCAAACCGTCTGACGGTTGTGCGAAGGCGCAGATCCCAACACGCACTACTTGTCAGCCGAAGTTGCCGGAAATCTTGGTTCTCACCGAGAAGACATATTCTGAAGGTGTGCTTGATTCTGCTCAAAGTAAAAAAGCCTCACGGGACCTGCTCCTGTTATCAAGAAGAAAAAGCAGACAAAGTCTGCTATAAAGCCTTCCGGTGAAATCGATGACCTTAACAAAAGTAAGACGTCGACAATGGAGCGAAAAACATACGCTGCCGTTGCTACATCATCGGAGGGGCTAAAGACAGTTCCATCACCAGTAGTGAAGCCACCTGCTCCGAGTGCCGAATCAAAGACCCGTGGGGTTAATACACCCCGTCGTGGCGATTCTTTCACGGATAGTAGCGTTATATTCCGTAACGCGGCTAAATCTACTGCGGTCCTTCCTGCTGATCGCATGTTGGACGACCTTCAATGGTTTAAAATGTGCGCAACGAAGCTTCTTCCGCCTGGTTTTCAAGGCGTTACTGTCAGGAAGCTGATTAGACTGGAGAACGTCCCAGTTAACGTACCAAACCCGCGACTGCGGCTACTTCGTGTGGTATTATCTACCACGGAGGAACGCAATGCTCTCATGCGGTTTGCGTTTAAGTTGAAAGGTACGAATATTAGCGTTCAGCCGGACCTTCCGCTAGCCGATAGGCTGAAGCTAAGGGAGGCCATCAAGGACCTCAAAAGCAGGCGAGCGGCCGGTGAACAAGGTCTCCGGTTAGTGGGTTTTTGGGTGGTCAGCCGGCGGTCCTTTACCGCCCTATAACTGCCAATTCTGGTAGCGCACGACCCAGGTCTGGATCTAACGAAAACCATCAGGTAGTTCTAAGTAATGTGCGCAGCCTAAGGAATAAGGTGTACGAGTTAGGTCTGCTTGTAGACGGGTCTCATCCCGATATACTCGCATTCACTGAAACGTGGCTGTCTCAGGACATCACGGATGGTGAAGTACATCTAGCTGGCTACGCACTATTTAGATGCAATCACTCTGCTGGCCGACAGGGAGGGGGCGTCGCTCTTTATGTGAGCTGTAAGCTTGACGTTTTGAAGAGTTGCTTATTTCGGTCGGCAGACAAAACTGTTGAAGCTCTGTCAGCTGTTATTAGCACATCCTCGGCTCAGGTTACAGTTGTAATTGTGTATAGGAGCCCTGGGAGCGTATCCAAAGAGGTATTTGAATTCATTCGCTCCCAGTCCGCAAATAAGTGTTTGGTGATGGGCGACTTCAACCTCACAGAGATTTGCTGGGCAGATCATTCTTGCGACTCAGCGTAGGATGTATCCCGTAAATGTTCCTTCTTGCGTGGGTCATCGATCCGGCAGTCGCTAGGATTCTCCGACTTCTTGATGGGCCTAAATAAAAACACCAGAACGGACATCTTGGTCCCTGCTCCTTGCATTAGCAGTCCCTGCTATGTCTGTTAAGTGAAGAAAGTAAGAGAGGAAGAAAATCGAAGGTAAAACGTAAGGGAACCCAATTCTAAGAAGCGAATAAGACCAATGGTGAGGAAAAGTACAGAAAATATAATCGAAGTATGATGATAGGAATTAGTCAGGGAAAGGAAACGTTTCGTGTTGCCACCCAAGAGCATCTGGTTAACGCTCAAACCCCTTAACCGTAGCTTGCTTTATAACATTTTCTGGAAGCAACTTCCAGCGCTCGGCAACTCGACGCGCTAACAGAGTCTCCGCTCTAACTCGATCGGGCCTCTGTTTGTTTAGCTTTACACAATGCCTGCGGAAACCAGAAAATCTAACGGGATTAAATAGTCAGGCAAATCAGAGCCAACCTTCCCAGCCAAGCTACCGTAAGTTCGGAATAGGTCCCCTCTAATCATTCGATAGTGCATTGAATGCATCCCAAAATTGAGTAGACCTCCGGGATACGTTTGTCCTCGTAGCACCTCGACCGACCTAGTACCGACACGCAACACTCTTGCTAGTGTCGGTTTGTCCCAGACAAGGCTTGATAGACATGCGTGGACGCGATGTTCTAGGTAGGGTAGCACAAACGCTTAGAAGAGCCTGGCAAACACATTTGCATTTATGTTCCCGAACGAACTATGGAAAAATCATACCAGAGATTCTATACCACCTCAACATCAGTGAGAGCCGCGAAGGGGGACAGTGTCGAAGGCCTTGGCAAGTCCTGGCAGCACCTGAGAGCTGGGCTGAAGTCGTATACAGTGGACCTACGGTAGATGTAAATAAATAAATAAATAAATATTTTATTCTCGACAAGGCGACAAAGCGAGACACGCCTTGTCGAGAATAAAATATTTATATATTTATTTATTTATTTACATCTACCGTAGGTCCACTGTATACGACTTCAGCCCAGCTCTCAGGTGCTGCCAGGACTTGCCAAGGCCTTCGACACTGTCCCCCTTCGCGGCTCTCACTGATGTTGAGGTGGTATAGAATCTCTGGTATGGTTTTTCCATAGTTCGTTCGGGAACATAAATGCAAATGTGTTTGCCAGGCTCTTCTAAGCGTTTGTGCTACCCTACCTAGAACATCGCGTCCACGCATGTCTATCAAGCCTTGTCTGGGACAAACCGACACTAGAAAGAGTGTTGCGTGTCGGTACTAGGTCGGTCGAGGTGCTACGAGGACAAACGTATCCCGGAGGTCTACTCAATTTTGGGATGCATTCAATGCACTATCGAATGATTAGAGGGGAACTATTCCGAACCTACGGTAGCTTGGCTGGGAAGGTTGGCTCTGATTTGCCTGACTATTTAATCCCGTTAGATTTTCTGGTTTCCGCAGGCATTGTGTAAAGCTAAACAAACAGAGGCCCGATCGAGTTAGAGCGGAGACTCTGTTAGCGCGTCGAGTTGCCGAGCGCTGGAAGTTGCTTCCAGAAAATGTTGAAAGCAAACTACGGTTAAGGGGTTTGAGCGTTAACCAGATGCTCTTGGGTGGCAACACGAAACGTTTCCTTTCCCTGACTAATTCCTATCATCATACTTCGATTATATTTTCTGTACTTTTCCTCACCATTGGTCTTATTCGCTTCTTAGAATTGGGTTCCCTTACGTTTTACCTTCGATTTTCTTCCTCTCTTACTTTCTTCACTTAACAGACATAGCAGGGACTGCTAATGCAAGGAGCAGGGACCAAAATGTCCGTTCTGGTGTTTTTATTTAGGCCCATCAAGAAGTCGGAGAATCCTAGCGACTGCCGGATCGATGACCCACGCAAGAAGGAACATTTACGGGATACATCCTATCGTACCACTCCCACTTGAACTTGAAGCGCCTTTATTATATTCCCACGGTATGTTCTTCCAGCGTCTTAATATTTATATCTACCTGCTTTCTCCAACAACGTCTTTTGCCTTCCTTCACATAGGTATCAGCCAGCGGATACCGAAGGCTGATACATTTCTTCAAATCTCCTACATATGACCGGCTCGAGAGCACCACCTCTGGCTACCATCTATATGGTGAAGCCAGCGTGCTCAAACTTTCAGAATTTCTAGTTGCATACTGGCACCTGGACCATCTTTGCGTCCTACTAAAGTGCTTCCAAGAGGCTTGTGGTGCAGCATCGCACACAATCAGCCTACTTGCAATCATTTTAATACCTTCGTCTTACGCTTAAGGTCTCTGTCACATTCTCATTATTAGCTACTTAACGATTCCCTACTTCACTGTAAGGTGCTTCTAAATTCCACATTTTACCTTAGTGTGGCTGCAAAGCCTTGAATAGCCACCTAGCCAGGAACTCATCCCATTTCCTCTCTATAAACCACTATTCAAAAAGTGTTGCCGCATCAATCACAAACATCCTAATTATCAAATTTCTCATTCCCCCATCTTACGCTTGGGGTCCCTGCGGTCTTAAATTTTTCGTTATCTACCGTTGGAATCCGAACGTTCACGCCCGTCAACTCTCAGCTTCGTATATCCAACTTGAGTATGACAGAGGGGTCCCGAAGCGACCCCTAGGCTGTGGCTCATCCCACTTCCTCTTTACAGCTTCCATTTGGCTTGTGATGTCACATCGCCCACAGTCCTCTGGATCGAAATGCCTTCTATTTCATTATATTATGTTTAAGGTCACCTTGGCCTTATATTCTTAATTTATCTCATGCTAGCTTCCGAATGATGATTCCTGTCCCTCCCTAGTTATGTCTGTGCTTCTCTACTATGACTTATAGGACTTGAAGATCCACCTAGCCCGTGGCTCACTCCGATCTCATATTCACACTCTTCCACTTGGATGGTGATGCCACAGCGCTAACAATCACCTGGCTTGCCAACATATTAACACCTTCACCGTATGCTTGAAGTCACTCTGACCTTAGATTCTTCGCATTATCATCTGTTTCTCATTGGTTTGTCTGCTGAGCTTCCGTTAGCATTTCAGCTCCTAGCTGACTCCCATTCCAAATTAAATTCCTTCCAGTTGGATTGCGGGGTTGCATCGCTCACCAACATCCTACTTGCCGTCAGTCTTCATCCCTTAGCTTCATGCTTGAGGGCCCTTCGGCTGCTCCCTTGCCACAACCATCGCACTCTGGTATGTCGTTTCAGCTCTGGTGAGCAAACACGCCTGTGGGCCATACCCGCGGCATCTAATATACTTTATTTTGGATCGTGATGCTGCATTACTCACAGTCATCTGACCTGCAAACACTTTGTCCTCTCCACCTCAAGCTTGAGATCGCTCTGGTCTTACCTTCTTAATATTACCTCCTTCCGTAGTATAAATGCCATTTTCTGCTGTTACTAAAAGCCATTGTTTTCTGACTGGTATGAATGCTAAGCCTTGCCACACTACCAACTTGTGACCTATTCTCTGTTCTTCTTTGTAGGCGTGCAAATAGATTGTGCTGCTGCATGGCTCACAACCAACGGAACAACCAACCACTTCTTCACTTCATGTTATGCTTGAGGCCTCTGTGGCCTTACATTCGTGTAATCCTCAACTACTGGTTTTCGGATGTCGTTGCCTATCACGTCCCAGCGCGGTCTGCTTAACCGTAACATGAATGACGGGCCTTGAAAAACCACCAAGTCTGTGGCGCACACCTATTCCATTTTAACGGGTTATCCTTTGAATTGTTATGCCGCGTAACTCACATCCAACCGTCTAGCCGAAATTTTCATCCTCTCACTGCAAGCTTGCTGATACCTGGACCTTACGTTCCTATCATCCTCCGGATTGTGAACGTAGTCGTCCGCTGCTTCCCATTATCTGCTTAGCTCTAATATGGCTGATACGTCATGAGAAGGCACGTAGGTTGCGGCACATTCCCATTTCAAATTTACAGTCTACTATTCCCAGTGTGACGCCTCACCGCTCAAAGCCACCAAATTACCAACCATTTCATTTCTTCATCCTACGTTCGAGGTCTCTGCGACATTATAATTCCATTGCTAACTCCAGTGTTGATGCTTGAAGTTGCCTAACTCCAACGCTTTATTTCTAGTTTGACCGGTATGTCTTTTGAAACGCCTACCACTCGGCTCACTTCCAATTTAACAGGCTTCCATTAGGACTATGAATAGAATAGGGTTTGCTGACGCAGGAAAAGCCAGTGAGTCCGTTGGTATCATACATGGGTAAGTGTCGCAAATATAGCAGCGAGTAAGTGAGAAATTAACACCTATAAATGAGAAGCTAACGAGCATCTGTGTGTTGACCAGCTGAGAGAAGTAGTGAACTAAAAAGTTAAGAGTTAATTTACCGAAGGGCAGCGAATAGCTGAGGACATCAGAACGTGATGCCTAACCGCAGCAGCTAGGGTGCTAAGATAATAGTACCAAGCTGGATAGAGCCAGATAATGCTAACCAGAAAGCTGGGGAAATAAAGGTAAAAAAGCTGAAGGCAATACAGCGAGTAAGGGATAAATAAACATTTAGAAATGTGGCAACTGCGGCATGCACTGAATATATGGTTATGCTTGCACGACCGAAGAAAGCTGAGGTAGGTTTCGTGATAGAGGGACAGCGGACGGGAGAAACACAAGCAAGCAATGAGGTTGTTAAACAGTTTAGGGCGTTAGAGACTAAGACGCATCGACGCGCAGCTAAACTAATCATGCTGGGTGCTAATGGCATATAACTAAGGAAGCCTGAGTCGGGAGAAGCCAGTGAGGGAACTGAGCTACAATTAATTCGAGCTCACAGACGAGTAAGTGACAGATGAGCATTTAGCGAGGAGCGTGTGATGGATAATTCAACGTCTAGAATGGAGAGGTTAGGAGCTGCTCTGCACAGAACACACGAGTTACGTTTGTTCCACTGAAGCGAGCTAAGGAAGGTTTCATGTTGGAAGAACAGGGAAGTGTAGGGGTGCAAGCATTTAATGTGACTGTTAAATAATTCAGAACACAAGACGATAAGATGCAGCGACGCGCAGATAATCAACCCATGCTGGGGAACTAATGGAATATAACTAAGGAAGCCTGAGCCGGGAGAAGCCAGGGAGAGAGCTGAACTACAATTAATTAGGTGTTGCAGATGAGTAGGTGACAGCTGTGCATCTAGCAAGGAGGCCTGCGCCAGGAAAAACCGGAGAAAGCTGGACTTCGGTATAAGTAGGTGACATAGACGCAGCGGGTAAAAGATAAATGAACGTCTAGAAAGGGGCGGTTGTGAGCGGACTACTTGAGTTATATTGCCCTAGAGAAGAGAGTTAAGAAAGGTTTAATGAAGAAAGCAGAGCGAATGGATGATGCGCAATCATACATTACGGCTGTTAGATAGTTCAGAGCGTAGAGGCTAAGACAGAGACGCGCAGATAATCAAAGTATGCTAGGGTGCTACTGAGATATTACAGAGGTAGCTGGAGCTGTGTAAAGCCGGCCATCCGATTAAAAAAGGAATGAAAACAGAAAGCGATATATGGAAAGTTTGGGTCGGGGCGAGAAGAGTTTACTGGTAAAGAGTGTAAAAGCCCACGGGGTTTTCTAGTTGAAGTAAACAAAACGTTCGGTCAGCCGAACAAAGATTTGTAACGTCGAAGAACGCTGATTGAAATCAGAAAACAAGTGACCGATAAGGCGCGACTGGACTATTCTGCACGTAGGATAGCAGTACAATAAAGGCAGGTAAAAGGGCCGCAACAATAGAGGGTGAACGAGTCTAGCAGCCTCACGGGGCCGAGGAACAAGAACGTTGAGACTGCATAGCGCATATCACTTAAGTCTGGGAAGCACAGGAGCAATCAGAGAGAAAAAACTAAATAAATAAATAAATAATTTATTCTTGATGAAACGAGACACACCAGTACAGGCATGATCAAGTTGCTGACGGGCCATAGAAGCATTCGAAGCTGGTGTACACACGCAACAAAGCTACGTGTTGGAAAAATATAGAGTTTGAAAATTGCACAGTTTTACATAGGAACGATGGGGGCATGGAGAGCTAGAGCAGTGGAGTCAGAGAATAAGTTGGCGTCGAAGGGCGGTACGCTCACTTAGTGTTTCTGTTATGGAATTGCTGGGTGCGGGTTTGAATTGTTCCTGGGCTTGATCACTGTTTTAAATAGGCGTAGGAGTTCGATAGTGAGTGCTAAACACATGTTCGCAAATATGAGGTAATGAGATCATTCTTCGTGTGATCAGTGGGCAGTGCCTTTATTTCGGTGGCGAGTCACATCCGCCAAGGCACAGTGCAGTTAAGCAGACATTTGTGGATTCAAGTTCAAGTTCAAGCGGGACTGGAACGATAGGATAGATCCCGTGAGTGTTCCTTCTTCGGCGGGTCGTTGAACCAGGAGTTGGCGAACTTTGAAATACTGATGGACCTAAAACAAAGACCGCATCACACCCTGTCCAACCAATTAATGCCCACGTATCCTGCCCTAGCAGTCCCTGCTGGGTCGGTTACGTGAAGTAAGAAAGAGAAAAAAGTAAACGCAGGAGGCAAAAGAGAAAGTGGTAAGAGCTAAGCAAGTGGAATACCAAGATATTTGAGTCAATAAAAAAAGAACTGAAAAATGAAGGTGAGTCAGCTAGGAAAAAGGAAAGGTTTGCTGTTGCCACCCAAGAGCATCGAGCTGGCGCGCAAAACCCTTAACCGTAGGTTCCCTAACCACGTGATCTGGAAGAGAATTCCAGCGATCTATAACTCGGCGCGATAGACGAGTTTCCGTCCTAATCCTATCAGACCGTGGTTTATGCAGTTTCAGTGGGTGACCGCGGAGACTAGGTAACGTAGCGGGACTAAAAAGCCCTGACAAGTCCGGGCCAATCTTACCCGTCAAAATACGATAAGTGAGAATCAGGTCCCCTCTTATCCTTCGGTAGTGCATGGAGTACATCCCCAAACTGAGCAAGCGTTCAGGATACGTCTGTCCCCGTAGACCCTGCACTAACCGAGTGCCCACTCGTAACACCCTCTCCAAGTCCATTTTGTCTCGGTTAAGACATGGTGGACAAGCCTGAATACAATATTCCAGGTGGGGTCGGACGAATGCCGAAAATAGCTTCACAAACAACTTGGCCGTTAAGATTCCGAAAGAGCGGCGGGTAAACCACATCATACGAAACCCCCGACAAGCAGCCTTCTTCCAGTTGTCTCCAGAATGAAGTGCTGATGCGTGTACGACTCCTAAATCAACCTGCTGAGTGACAACAGGGAGTTCACCACCGCCGAGAACATATCGGGTGGGAGGATTAGCAGCTCCGATTCGGAGAACAGAGCACTTGGCCCTATTTATGGGCATCAACCATAAGATAGACCATTCCCAGAGTATATCCAAGGCACGCTGAATTGCCTCAGGACCCCCCGGGATATCCACAATATTCCAGAGCTTAAGGTCGTCAGCAAACATTAATGATGACACCCCTAGCTCTCCCGGCAAGTCATTTACATAGATCGCGAACAACAATGGCCCCAATACCGAGCCCTGCGGAACGCCACTAAGGACAGCTTGCCTGAGCGAAAGGCTATGCCCCACCCGTACGCACTGTTCCCTCCCCTCAAGGAAGGCAGACACCCATTGAAGGGCGCGACCAGATATCCCGTAAGATCTCAACTTTAGTGAGAGCCGAAGATGTGGAACAGTGTCAAAAGCTCTCGAAAAATCTACGAATAGCACGTCTACAGCGTGGCCACTGTCTACCGCTTCGGCCCAGCTTTCACGAGCTACAAGTAAATTAGTCTGACATGAAAATCCTTTGCGGAATCCATGTTGTGCAACACTGAGAAGGTTGAATCGATTCAGGTGGTTCTCCACTGAATCCCCTATCAGCTGCTCGAACAATTTGACTACTACGCTTGTCAAACTGACAGGCCGGTAGTTCGCGGGTAGAGCGCTGTCACCGCCCTTAAAAATCGGAGAGATGATTGCCTCCTTCCATTCCGAAGGTAGGCTGCAGCTGTCCAGTGATATTGAAAATACGCACGTGAGCGGACCACTCAGCTCAGTGGCCAGTTCATGCAACAGCTTCGGATGAATTGAATCAGGACCGGAAGCTTTAGAGGGATTAATACCTTGCGGTAGCTCGAAGACCTGAGTCTCCGTTATGCTAAATTCAGCTAAGCAAGAGTCCTCTGGAACTCTTGAAACCAATTCAACCTGCGGTAAAGAGGTCTCCCGAGCAAAGACCGCAGTATACTGATCACTCAGTATGCAAGCCTTGTCATAGTCAGTTTGCGCAGGGGTCCCGTCTGCTCGCAATAAAGCTGGTATAGACAATTTTGCCACGCTGCGTCTTTTAACGTAAGCAAAAAACTTCTTGGGATTAGCTGCGGCCGAGTCCGCTAAACCCTGCTCGTATTGGAGACGAGCAGTTCTGAGATGTTGCTTACATTTATTTCTATTCTCTCGATAACTATCATAGGTACTGGCTGATGGATTTTTATAGGAAAATCTGTTGCCAAGCGATAACCCACCACATCCTAGAGCAATGCTGTTGACCACAATGTATGTAACATTGAATTACTAACGATTTTGTAAGACCGACATTCCGAGCAGCTAATCGCAGTCATGACTCACCCGATTTTGCGTTTGCGACGTAGTCGCAGCGCAACGTCACTCCGCAAAACCTGGTGCGCAATAAATAGTTTCGTGTCATTTTATGGCATGATTCCAG
>CALYDF020009129.1:0-11029 GCA_944474145.2 Dicrocoelium dendriticum
GGACCAACTTACCGGAAATTCGCGGTATACCCCGATTAGAGAACTGGCTAATTCTAACAGAGTATTAAGTGCACTCTGACCCGTCATCATAATAAAGTAAGAACAACACTCGCTAAAAACAGGTAGTTTACTGCCAACAGAAGTTTTTACAGATCGGCCAAATAAACTACACGTCCATAATTCGTACTGACATGTTGCACTATTGGTTGGCAGAGCTGCTGCAACACTAAGGTCCGTGCTTCAGACACCGCGTGCTCCCAAAAGCGACTCCGCCACTCGCTTTAATCCATAATATCTTCAGGATCCTCCAGCAGCCTCTCCGAGTACCGTCCCCTCATTGTCTGTTTTACACGAGCCTTTAATATGCTCCAGATACCCTCGACGGGATTGAGAGCTGGAGAGTAGGGCGCAATGCATAGAAGTTTCCCAGGGCGGTACGGTTCCTCCAGGTAAACGTGCTCCAGGTGCGTATGACAGGGCGCGTTGTCACAAACCAGAAGACATCTTTCCACAAGCCCTGCTCCGTTGGTATCAAGCACTTGTCGCAGCTATTGCGCGCACCTTTGCTTGTTGTACCTTTTTCGCAGAAACTAGCTATCAAGCCGTTGTTTGTCATGGTGTCGACAAGCTGAACTTTCAGTCCCCGGCTGTTCACCACTATACACTGCGCTCGACTACCACGTTGCGAGCGGCCACGAGTGAGGGAGCAAATAACTTGAAGTTGGTCTCAGCAATCCACACCGGTTTCCTCCCTTCCACCTCATAATCCTTGAGCTGCAAAACGAATGACCTGCGTCGCTTTTTGTTCTCCAGCGTGTTCATGGACTCCGGAATGGGGTGCGATTTCTTCATTATTATACGTCCACCGTCCAAGTATCGTGAGACGGTGCTGGTACTTACTGAAATTTCGAACCGACTTTAAACGCAAACGAAGGAGTTCAAGGGTAACGGTGGGCTCCGCAGAAACCCACTCCACCAGTGAGTCGACGTGGCTTTCTCCCATTGCTTTGCAACGGACTCCTCCGTGCTGCCTACCAGTTCCGTCGATTCGTACGCCTGTATCCAGTTGCGGCAATCTTTTAAGTTCACCCTCAGTATGCAAGCAACCTACTTCCAATCGTCGCCCTCCTCGTACGCTTTCAGTACGACGTTCTTCACCTCCATCGAGCGCCGAACATACAAGCCAACCATTGCGTTTATGTGAACTGCACATTCACAAGCATACGGCAAGCTAATTTGGCTGTGGCAGTTTATGTCAACTCAATCGACACACAAATCCCTACTCTCTTTCTAATTGGTGGGATTCCATTCCCATGACAATGAAACAAAAGCCAACCTGGTGCATCGGCCAGGGACGCTGTCCCTGGTAGAAGCTGAAGCGCCCCACCTGCACCCCTTTGACTTAGGGCGCCTGAGGTCCAGTTGGCCGAAGGCGACGGGCTACACACGCACACCTGCACACCTACACAAGTAAGTGGCGTACGCACGGCTCAAATTAATTGAGTACACTCATGTTGTATGCCTCTCAGCACAACTCCTTGGCCGTTCAGATTAATTCTGTTGCCCTAGAGGGTACTTTGCCGACGAATGGTATGGTGCTACAAACACACAGGAAAACAATATGCATAGATGTACCGCAATGTTGACTTAGAGATCCAATAGGTACTGAGGTTGTGCACATCCAGGCAGTCATGTTGGATCTTTCACAGTATATATAACCACGATTTGATTATCTGGAAAAGCCTTTGTGCCCGGTGAGAAACTCGTGATCACGTAGCCTGCCGATGCCATCTGACCATCTGTGACTAGGGTGAAGATGGACTAGTGCGTCATGGAAGAGAGAAAGAGACTTCAAGGGTGAACCTTGTGGGCAGACAAACTCACCTGAATTTGCATTCTGAAATGGGGTGGTGGCCATTGCTGTTACACATCATTGCTACCATCCGCTAGTTTGCGGACTGCGGAAGATATACTTCACATCAAAAGTGCTATGCTGCGTAAATATGCGTGCCGGAAGTAGGGCAGGATTACGGCAATATTGTATGCCCGATGAAGGTGGTCACCAATGTGAAGCAAGTACAAGGGTATTAGAAAGACATAGAAAAGTGTCACACGACAATCAATGACGAAATTCGGTGCTCGAAGCACAGGAGCATAAAGCAGTATTGGATTATGACCTTTAAACCGTTCACAAATATCCCCGACCTTCCGGGTGAACGTGTTAATCGCACGTCAACCACAAAGCTGTAACACTGGGTAATGGTTTGTAACCAGTAAAAGGGCAGCACGTACTCTGAGACAGACTTGCACCATCAAACAAGGAATCCGGGCGGCGCATGCCTACGGGCAGTCTAAAAGTCAGGCGAATATATGCTGTGCAGTTACGTGCAATGATGCGGACAAAATGCGCAATGGACCATTGTAGGTAGATACCATTTGGCATGCATTTGGTATCCAGGTTTGCATTCCAATCAGTAGACGGGTGTTTGCGTTCCGACTGGTCGCCTTGTTCAAAGTTTTTAAGTCACGCAGGGCTATCAGGTGTCCGTTTGTCATTACTGCCTACAAACAACAAACTGCAAGAATGAAGGCCTCGGGAAGAGACTAAGCTCCCTGCTTGGGGAGCCATATATATCGAACTCGTGGGGACGACAATTCGCCATATGGCTAACATCACACTTAAGCTAAAGACAAGCGCGGTTGCCGTAAATAAAGCTACCCTGATCGACGCCAAATTGCTGGTTCAAGGGTCCCTTTGAGTAAAGCGAAAGAGAGCCAGGAAACCCCGCAAGCTCTCTGCTAAACAAGAAGTTATAGTTGTCTCGGCACCGAAAACAAGCCATGTATCGTTATGTGGCAAACCATCTGACGGTTGTGCAAAGGCGAAGATTCCAACACGTACTACTTGTCAGCCGAAGTTGCCGGAAATCTCGGTTCTCACCGAGAAGGCATGTTCTGAAGGTTTGCTTGATTCTGCGCAAAGCGAAAAAGCCTCACGAGACCCTGCGCTTGTTAACAAGAAGAAAAAGCGGACCAAATCTGCCATAAAGCCTTTCGGTGGAATCGATGACCCTAACAAAAGTAAGGCATCCACAATGGAGCGAAAAACACGCTGCCATTGCTAAATCATCGGAGGGACTAAAGACAGTCCCATCACCAGTGGTGAAGCCACCTGCTCCAAGTGTCGTATCAAAGACCCGTGGGATTAAAACACCCCGTCGTGGCAATTATTTCACGGATAGTAGCGTTATATCCCGTAACGCGGCTGAATCTACTGCTGTCCTTTCTGCTGATCGCATATTGGATGACCTTCAGTGGTTTAAAATGTGCGTAACGAAGCTTCTTCCGCCTGGTTTTCCAGGCGTTACTGTCAGGAAGCTGATTAGACTGGAGAACGCCCCAGTTAACGTACCAAACCCTCGACCGCGGCTACTTCGTGTGGTACTCTCTACCCCGGAGGAACGCAGCGCGCTCATGCGGTTTACATTTAAGCTGAAAGGTACAAATATTAGCGTTCAACCGAACTATTCGCTGGCCGATAGGCTGAAGCTAAGGGAGACCATCAAGAACCTCAAAAGCAGGCGAGTGGCCGGTGAACAAGGTCTCCGGTTAGTGGGTTTTTGGGTGATCAGCCGACGTTCCTTTTCCGCCCTACCATTGCCCATTCTGGTAGCGCAAGACCCAGGTCTGGATCTAACGAATACCTTCAGATAGTGCTAAGCAATGTGAGCAGCCTAAGAAATAAGGTGTACGAGTTAGGTCTGCTTGTAAATGGGTCTCATCACGATATACTCGCATTCGCTGGAACGTGGCTATCTCAGGACATCAAGGATGGTGAATTACATCTATCTGGCTACGCACCATTTAGATGCGATCGCTCTGCTGGCCGACAGGGAGGGGGTATCGCTCTTTATGTGAGCTATAAACTTGACGTTTAAAAATCCTGTTTATTTCAGTCGGCAGACAAAACTGTGGAAGCTCTGTCGGCTGTTATTAACACATCCTCGGCTCAGGTTACGGTTGTAATTGTGTATAGAAGCCCTGGGAGCGTATCCAAAGAGGTACTTGATTTCATTCGCTCCCAGTCCGCAAATAAGTATTTGATGATGGGCGACTTCAACCTCCCAGAGATTTACTGGATAGATCTTTCTTACGACTCAGCGTCAGGCACATTCGGCGCGGATCTGCTTGAGCTTACGCTCCAAGTATCTTTGCACCAGTTCATTGACCTCCCCACTAGGTACCTGGACGCCCAAGTACCGTCTATCTTAGACTTTGTATCTGCTAAGTCACTGGATTTTGTTGGTGACATTACTTACGGACCTCCACTGGGTTCCAGTGATCATGTTTGTTTGCTTTTCACTTGTACTATGTCTAGACGCTACCAGTATTCTTGAGTCTCGCCCGAACATACGGCACGCAGACTATCAATCAATGAGAGCCAAGGCTTCGGCTTTCCATTGTGAGATCTCAGACGACAATACTGTCGAGGTTGCCTGGGATAAATTTAAGTCCTACCTCACAGAGGTCTCTGCTCACTTCATCTCAGTCAGAAGAAAGAAGGCCCGAGCACAGCCGCCCTGGATAGATCCCACTGGCAGGCAGCTGCTCACAAAGGTCTAGATGTTGGCGGACTTACCGAGATGCTCCGTCCACCCATACTTATGACAGGTACCGTAAGACTAGAAATAGGTGTAAGTAACACCTAAGGGATGCTCGGCTCAATTTCGAGAAAGGGTTAGCGGACGAAGCTTCAGAGAATCCAAAAAGATTCTTCGCTTATGTCAAAAGGCTCTGCGGTTCGAACATGTCAATTCCAGTATTGATGCGTGATGACGGTACTCATGAGCATACGGACTATGACAAGGCCTGCGTACTTAGTGGGCAATATGCGGCAGGGTTTGTAAGGGAAACCTCTTTGACAGGCGTTGAGCTGGTTTGCAAGATTCCAAAGGGTTCAGAAAGATCTGAATTTATTGTAGCGTAGACTGAAGTCAGGTCATGTTTCGAGGACTATACAGGCGTCTGCCTAACGAGCGTTCTGTTTGTTGCACAGGTAAGCGAACAACAACCCCCGATACTTCGACCTGAGTTGTACAGCTTGTCCGTGACAAAGTCAAGGAATTTAGCGCAGCTCCAAAATGGACGGGTTTTGTCCCATCATACAGCTAGTGAGCCGACCAACGAGCTGATGCGGGGAGCATGCAAGACTAGATAGAGAAGCTCAGTAGGCAAACAATTTGAAACAGCATAGTAGGAGAAATTCTGCCAGTCCTGGTTGGGCGAATAAATTCACCACTAAACGCCCATTCCTCGGACGCTTACGAAGAACATCAACTAGGCCACTCTCAACCCTATCAGGACTCCTATCAAGCAAAATCACTAAGTTGCACGGATGAAATACAAAAAGAACCTGCGAGTGCGCAAAGTATACGTCGTAAAGACGGTAGGGGCTGAGTTAACGTGCAAAGCAACGCCACCTCCGCGACGACCGACGGTGCGGTCACATTATCATTATCACGATCGTTGATCATGCCTGGTTTGGTGTGTCTCGACAAATGCGAGGATATACTATTTATTTATTTATTTATTTATCAACATCATTATACACGTTAGCAAGAAGTGGGAAACAACTCAGCAATAACTAAAAGAAAAAGGAATAACATGAAACAGGTGCAAGCCAGCTGAGCTACTGGTAATGGATGGGCTCGGGGACCCTGAGCAATACCAACACCGGTTTGACAGGTGCTCGAAGCTGTATCGCCACCGGACAGGCACAATCGGAAAGCGATGGTGTCACCTGAAGTGGATGGTAAAGTAAGCACAACGGTCGAGTCTTGCAAGCGGGTTTCCGATAAGCAGCAGATAATGATGGAGTTCATATAGGGTTCAGAGAGTTGTAGAGAGCAGAAGGGAACCCCGTGTCCGTTCCATCACCTTCTGTGCATTGGCTGAATGACATGTCGTTGCTCAAGTGTGTTCTCCGAGGGACCGTCACAGCTGCAACAAAAACAGCGGAATCCAGGCATACTCAGCATGTACTTGTCCCATCGTTCTTTAAAACTTTTCTGGGTCTGGGCACTTACACACATCCAGGGTCTTTAAAGTGCAAAGCAGTGCAGCATGTTGACCGAGTTGAAGGCATGCCAATCTGAAGAATGAGCAAGGGCTCAAAATGGAAGCCGATGAACTGCGCTTGACCGCGGGCTTGGATATGGGCTTGTCGACAGGGCTGGTATGACGCAACATGTGCACTGGTGAGTTGAACCCAAAGGCTAAAGTCCCATCAAAACAAGGTGGGAGAGGGCCAAGTATTGAGGGCTGAAAACAGGGGGACAAAAGTGAAGCTGGAACGGAACGTAGTGAAAAAGCGTATGAGGAATAAGATGATGGGAAGGCTTGAGCAGTGGCAACTAAACCTCTATACACCCTGCTCGATGCAGCAGAATAGGTACCGTTGCTTATCTTCTGTAATGGCCGGCGCATCAAGAAACGGTTTGAAGAGCTATTCATTGTATGGCGTGAGCAAGGTACTGTCTGGTTGCCCAGGCCTAGCCAGGAGAACGATTAGGGTTCTCAACCAAAGCTTTTGGTTCAAAAACTTGACCGTAAGGCAGCAGCTTCGGCGTTGAGCTACACGGAGTTAGTTTTAAGGAATAAGGAGCCGCCTCAGTCCAATCCCCAATCTGGAGGACTAGGAGGCTGGGTATTTTGGCACCTAACTACTGGCCAGTCTGGTATGAGTGGCTCTAAAGGTGGAAAAGTACCACACAGCATAACTCAATAGAGCGCCGAAGCACACAAACCATTGCACCACGGTAAGGTCCAGCCTCATTACGATGGCGGTCACACCAGAGTAATACGTAGTCCCATGAACACACTTCAGTCTTCGTGACGCCAGTGGACAACCATGTACCAGTGAATGCAAGAACATTTTCACGGCAGTCATCAACAAAGGCCTGGAGTTGGCAGAGCTTGTTTTGCATGATACGCGAATTATTGAAGATCACTTGTATTGGCATCGTGAACCCGGGATGGTGCGCCACCGGAACCGGTTCTGGCAGGGAGGTAGTGCACCGCTGTCTCACCACCCGAAAACCCACTATAAGATCTTTTCTCCTGCTTCACGGCAGACTTCAATATCGCAAGGCTCGCTGTAATTTCAGCTTCTGTCTCAAAGCGAGATCTAGGTGCAACATGACTTCAGTGTTTTTGAGCTTAAAAGCAAAACGTAGAAGAGCTTGGCGCACCTCTTGAGTAGACCGAGCAACCAGCAACAGCCTTCTCTGTCGACAAGCTACCGAGTCTGGTGACTTTTTGCACATTGACGCCGGGAAAGCTTAGCAGTAAAGTTTGTTAACGTAAATCTTAAACCAATGAAGATTATCTAGGGTATGCTCCTTTGGAAGGACAGCGTATAAATTAGTGGCAGTACTAACCAACACTGCAAGTACTATGCGAGTTTCAGCAACGCGGGATACTTATCAAACGCTCTGTTGACGTTCGCTGTTTCGGACTATCGTACGATTTGTAAACGCCAACCTCGTAAAGGCAGCAACGTTGGATGACAGCTGCACTAGAAATGGAGGGGAATGGGATACGGCAACCACTGACTTTCTACATGTGCTTTGAGCTTTTTCACCTTTTTTAACCCTTTTCCCCCTTCCTTTGACAAGGGCAGAAGCCCGGTTGTCTCCATGGCTACCAGACGAATTAAACACGGAATCTGGGGGTTCCTTGCCAACAGTGTTGTTACTAAATTGTGTACTGACAGTTGAATCTAAACAAAAGGTCGCCGGGCCCGACAAATTGTATCTTCCACTGCCTCTCGAAATCAAAGTAAATGCGCCATTTGCAACTAATTAATGGCGCATAGACGGCAAGTACCTGGTTATCATCCAGTGATATAAAGACGAGTAAGCATCCAAGGTTTCAAGAACCACAAAGGGTCAGGACATAGGAACCAGGGAGAAAATATGCTTTAGCTCAACCAGAGTCTCGTTTCATCTTCTAATAAGCGAGAAGAGCTCCTAGCACATCGACACGATAATCGATTCCTGCGATTAAACTAAAAAAGCTAGATTAGCAATAAGGTCATTGCATTTTCATGCATTTGCATATGCTTTTTTCATGTGGTTAGAGGCTGAAATGAGCATGCACAAGCAAACGGGGAACATGGCCAGCCACGTTTCTCTCAGGCCCCATATGAAGCCCTCCAATGTTTGCGGGGAAAACAACAAGCAGACTTCTAACGATGCTTTTTCCACGTGGCACAGCGACGGGATAATAAAAGCGTTTGACGGTAGGTCAAAAATCGCTCTCATGATGACGGCCATCCCAAAACTGCTGGAACTGAGTTAAATTTTCACCCTGCCCTTAAGGAAGATGCATACAAGTCAATTTTGAGGGCAAAAATAGTCAACACTTGTAAAGTAACGTCGCAGTCGCTAGTTAAACTTTTGTCACATCCTCCCCCTTGTCAGCAAATTTAAGGGAAAACGAAGGCGATTAACTCTTAAACTTACCCATATCGTCCGCCATGATGACGGCTTCTAAGGTGGCGCCACTGCGATTTATTGCCTATTCTTATCCGCTTGAACAACAACAGAGGAGTTAAATTGCCATCCATTTATATCATCACGTAGACATATTTACCGTGTACACCTTCCATTTATACATTTCCACCTTCACTGTCAACCTAACCAACGTATTAACTACTAGTGTTTGACGTTTGATCCATGCATCCCTTTTGGAACAGCTGTGCTGTGAGTTCTACGCGGTAACTCGGTTTTTTGGCGTTCACTTCTTTTCAGCTGTGCTGAATGCTGGTCTCAAAAATCGACGCTCCCGGCTATCACAGGTGCTAAACTTTCAGCGTTGGCTTCAAGGTTGGCAGATGTTGAGAAGGCAATAGCCAAACTCGCCTGTATTACGTCGTTCGGTACGAAAATGGATTTGATCTTAAAATCCCTGAATATTTCGATTGAAGACACTGCAATAGACGGCAACATTGCTAACGATTCATCCACTGAGGTCTGTCACTCGGTCATGAAGTCGCACATCCTACCGGCCAATCCAGGTAGCATTGCTGGCTATCCTCATGAGCCGAGCAGAGTGAAAAAAATAGGGTGCGGAAATACCAAAACCCCTCTGCTAAACCCAAAGAATTAGTTGACAGTCGTCTGACGATTGTGCACAGGAGAACCTACGGAAGATGCTGGTCGCCTCGGCCGCCACTGAACCAGCTCGTTCTGACGAAGTCCTGGTAACTGCTCAATGCGATACAAGGCCAACGGCCCCTGCTCCAGTGAACCAAAAGAAGAAGCGGACTAGATCTGCTCGTAAAACTTCGAAGGGGCTTGAAGACCCCGGAACTAGTAAGACGCCGGCAATAGAGCGCAAAACCTACACTACCGTTGCTTCGACGTCGTTTGTGAAGACAGCGACAGTCCCACTGCCAGTGGTAAAAACAGCTGGTCTAAGTGTCGACTTCAAGGCACGTGGGGTAAACACCCAGTCGTGCCGACTCACGGATAGTAGCGGTATATTCCGTAACGTTACTGAACCTGCGGCCGCTCTCCCAAGGGAACGCATCTTGGATGACATCAAGTGACTGAAACTGTGTGTCAGCAAGCCGCTTCCACCTGGCTTCCCTGGTGTCACTGTCAGAAAGCTGACCAGATTGGGGAACGTCCCTATCACTACGCCAAATCCACGACCCCGACTACTTCGTGTGAGCCTTTCCACCTCGGAGGAACGCAAATCATTACTACGGGTTGCATTCAAAATTAAGGGTAGTGGTGTCAGCGCTCAGCCGGACCTATCACTTGCAGATAGAAGTTAAAGGAGGCTATCAACTACCTAAAAACTAGACGGGCGACTGGTGAGCACGGCCTCCGTCTAGTGGGTTTTTTCAGGTCAGCCGGAAATTATTTTCCGCCCTATCAGAACCCATCCTGATGGCGCACGACTCAGGGATGCTCGTGCCGACTTCCTTGAGGTAGTACTTAGCAATGTGCGTAGCCTAAGGAACAAGGTTCACGAACTGGGTCTACTTGTAGACAAATCTCGTCCCGACATACTTGCTTTCACTGGAACGTGGTTATCTCCGGATATCACGGACGGTGAGGTATGTTTACCTGGCTACGCGCTGCTTAGAACTGATCGCACCGTTGGTCGCGAAGGCGGAAGCGTTGTATTGTATGTGAGCTGTAACTTAGATTTGTTGAGGACCTGCACATTCCAGTCGTCGGATCAGACTGTTGAAACCCTATCGGCTGTTTTGCACTTCCTCTACCCAGTTTACAGTTATAGTGATATACAGAAGTCCTGGAAGTTCTTCCAGTGGGATACTTGACTTTATTCGCACTAAGTCTGCGAATAAGTGTTTAGTTCTAGGGGATTTCAACCTCCCGGAAGTCTGTTTGGCCGATCTTTCTTGGATGACGATAACACGCACGAGATATGTTTGCAACAGATGTCCTGTTATAATTACATCATTTACAATTGGGACGAGCGAAATAGCAACTTCCACTTGCAAATGCCGTATGAACGCACGGATTAGTTTGCGTCATGCGGAGCTACTCCTCCCTGTGCAGACGTTACAACCCGACGAGTAAATGTGATCCGCCGAAGCGAATACATTTTATTTGCAGCTTCAAAGCATCCACCTTTTGCAACCCTGTGGTGTGTTCGAATAAGGTCCACAACTGACTAATACCCATCGGGAACTATCCCCTAGCGAGCGTGACGAGCGTTAGTTGTGCCTGTCCTACATGCGCTGCGTTTTTGCATACAGCGTTCAGCTGCTTGCGTTGGTGTAACGGGTTAAACAATCTGGAAAACGGCCATACACACTATTCATGTACGTCAAGCCTGCATAGTCCAATTTTCGTATTTATTATGCCCTTATCAAAGTCCTTATCCACCAGCTCTCCACACACAATCAAAGACAGGTGGTAGGACATAATTGCTTGTTACACAACCGTGTTAGAGTAGCATCTGTTTGTCAAGCTACCACATGATTGTT
>CALYDF020009130.1:0-11044 GCA_944474145.2 Dicrocoelium dendriticum
TGTTGGCGATTAGACTTACCACATGAGGATACGCCTGCTAATAGTGAAGACTGATGAGTATAAGACCAGTGAGCATTAATTGCGTCCAGCAAGTGCTAGCTCAACTCGCATGACAGCGTACTTTGATAGGCATTCCGAACAGCTGGTTTTGCCAGTTGGCTGGTGTCAATGCGCTCACAACGCCGTCGTGGGCATCCGCCAAAGCGCATCCGCAGGTCACCACACACAAGTGCATGGTCGGTGTCCACACCTGTGCCCCAAATCGAGCGACAGTTCTGGACGCAGTCTCTCCAGCGGTAACTTATCGCAATATGATGGATTTGCGTCCACAGCTGTTTGGAGGCTGGTGAGCGCCAAGTCACTATCCGGCGGATGCGATGTCTGCAATTAGTGCTCGCAAGATATAGCGAGCATCTTCACACAAATGAAGTAAACGCTCAGCGTTTTCATTACGGCAGCCTACAAGGTGCTGGCCTCCCAGATGCAGGTCATCAGTGGATGATATTTCAACTTGAGCGTTCAGATCCCCAGCCAGCACTACAGCGTCCGAGCTTCTTCTGTGGCTAAGGAGCTCGTTTAATTGATGATAGAAGTCGTCTTTTACCGAGTCATCGCTACAGTTTGTCGGGGAATAGGCAGCGATGATGAATAGACACCTGTTAGTCCCACGCGACTTCGAAGTTTTGAACGAGCCAGCCAATCGGACCGCACACAACCGGCTACTGATTATAATCCAATCAACCAGAGTAGTTTTAGCCCGTGGACTCAGGGCAATACCAACACCAGCTTGGCCGGTGCTCCAAGCTGCATCGTCACCGGATAAGCGCAATGAGAAAGTGCTGCTGGTGTCACCTGAAGGGGATCGCAGAGTGCGTACAGAGCTCGAGTCTTGGAGGCGGGTCTCCGATCAGCAGCAGATATGGATTGAGAGGGTCTCTTAAGTTCGGGAAAATGCTACCTGTTGACTGATTGGTAGCAACGTGCGCACATTGAGGCATGCTTATCTAAGAGTTGATCGAGGGCACCAAATGTAAGCCGATGAATTTGGCTTGGACGCTTGCTTGCGCATGAGCTTGTCGACAGAGCAGGAATGACGCTACATATACAAATGAGTTGAAATAAAAGTTTATCAAAACAAGTTAGGGAGGGCCAGAGATTTGGTTTAAAAACTGTGGGACAACTTGGAAGCTGGAACGGGAAGGTACGAGAGCAAAGGCATAAGAGGAGGAATAAGAGAGCTAGGTTTAAGCAGTAGCATCCAAACCCATATTCACCCTGCTCGATGCAGCATATAGGGCACCGTTGATTATCCTCTGAGTTGGTCAGAGTTTCAGAAAGCTGTTTGAAGAGCTATTCATTGTATTGCTTGAGTAACGTGCTGTTAGGTTGCTAATGCCTAGTGAGGAGATGGATTAGGGTTCTTAACCTAAATCTTTGGTTAGCAACTGGACAGCAAAGCAGCGGGTTCGGTGATGGGCTACAAGGAGTCCGTTTTAAGGAATACGTGGCCGCCTCATTCCAACCCTAAACCTGGAAGCTGAGTTTTGCTGGCCCCAAACCATTGACCAACCTGGGATGAGTGGCTCTGATGGTGCAAAAGCACCACGACGCATAGCTCGATTGATCTCTGAAGTGCGCAAACCATCGTACCACGGTAAGGTCCAACCCCATTACGAAGGTGCACACACAACACCGTAATGCGCAGCCAAATGAACACAATTCAGTCTGCGTGACTTCGGTAGACAACCGTGTATCAGTGAATGCAAGAACATTTTCACCGCAGTTATCAACTAAGGAGTTGATTTGATAGAGCTTGTTTCGAAGGATACGCGAATTATGGAAGGTCACCTGTATGTATTTGGCATCGTACGCCATCAGAACCGGTGCTGGCAGGGAGTAAGTGCACCGCCGGCTCACCACCCGAAAACCAACTAAGAGATCTTTTCTGCTGCCTCACGACGGGCTTCAATATCGGACAGATACCCGCAATTTTAAAGTCTGGGTCAAAGCGTAATCTACGTGCAACATGACACTCGTGCCTTTGAGCTTAAAGGCGAAAAGTAGAAGCGCTTCGCGTACCCTGGGGCGGACCCAGCAGCAAGCACCAGTCTTCTCAGTCGACAAGCAACGGAGTCTGATGCGTTTTCGCAAAGTGGCGCTAGAAATGCCTAGCGGCAAGGTTTGTTAAAGCATATCTTAAGGAAATGCACATAAGCTAGCATATGCTCCTTTAGAAGAGTAGCATGACTTAGTGGCGATATTGAAAACAACGCTGTAATTAGAACACGCGTTTGAGCAACCTGGAGTACTCAGCAAACGCTCTGTAGACGTAGGCGGGTTCGCATTAGCGTCCGATTTTTTAAACTCTAACTTAGTAAACGAATCAGCCTTGGATGACACAGTTGAGGTAGTAATGAAGGGGAACGGGAATGCGGCATCTAACGGACATGGTACATCCGCCTTATGTTTTGCCACTTTTGACCTTCTTCCAATTCATTTTAACAAGGGAAGAAGCCCGATTGTCTCCCTAACTAACAGACGAATCAAACACGGAATCTGAGGGTTTATTGCCAACAGTGTTGCTACGAACTTGTGAACTGGCTGTAGGCTGTGAGAAACCAGACGCCGGGTCCAGAAATTTTATCTTTAACTGCCCACTGACGAAGACATAACCAGTACAGAAACTTGACAAAGGAAACAAATTTCCCGTCCAGCAAACACAGCAGACGTCAGGCTTTCCAGAAACATCGGACTGCTAGTTACTGACGTATACGGCTCAGTGCTACGCAGAGAGCAGGCAAGGCAAGTGTGCAGCATGATCTCTTCGATAGCCGTAAGTGCAAACTGCATCAGTTGCAAACCAGTACGGTTCACTAGGAACCAATGGCAACAACTAGCGCATTGCAGGCCCCTGGTCAGGTTAGTAACCGTTTTGAGATACTCAGCTTTGCCATATATAAGAAACCAGTCGTCGGAAGGACACGAAGTGTTAGGACTGCACTAACAGCCATCTCGACAGAAAGTTAGCAAATCAAAGAAATGTAAGAGCTGAGGAACAGTTGCGAACCGGTTTACGGTGACCAAATATGCAATCGACGAAAGGACCAGTCGGAAATTCCAAGTGCCTACGTATGTGTTGAAATGGACTCACCAAATCGTAAACGGCGAAACAAAGTCATTGTGAACTCCAAGCATGTGACGACAGGTTCTCTGCGAAACAATAGAGGCACAACAACCAAGAAACCGAGGGCGCGCAGACTAGTTTAACCGAAATGATCAACTCACAAGAAGTCAAGTAAATGGGCCTTTTACAAATGTTTAATGGTGCGCAAGCGGCTAGTAGCTGGTTTATGTCCAGAAAGCATAAGGCGAGAAACAATCCGACGCTTTAGAAGCCTCAAAGGTTCAGGACAGAGGATACAGGGACAAAATACGCTTTAGCTCAAGCAACGTCCCGGTTGGTGTTCCAATAAGCGAGAAGAGCTCCCAGTACATCGACATGATAATCGATTCTTCCGTTTATACTAGACAAAGAAATAATAGCAATAAAGTTACCGCATGTTCATGTATTTGCGTACGCTTCTGTCATCTCGTTAAAGGCCGAAATGCGTATGCACAGTAAACGGGGAACATGGCCAACTACATTTCCCGCAGACCTTGTTTACTGTCCTCACTTGTTTTTTAGGTCATTGGTTCATTGGTTGGTAGAATTCAGAAGGAAGTTCCTTTGTCAGCCCCGTCACTTTCCAACGTTGCGTGGGCTGCTGGGATCATTGCGGAAAAAGGTTCTGCAGAAGATCGCTATGGTTGTATTTTGGGCAGGAGCATCCCTGCGTACTCAGAGAGTTGGTAGCAAACAGTCGTTTGAAACATTCCTATGTCTCCGCATAGACGACAGCCGCTGGCAAGCTGTTCCAGTCATACACTACCCGGGTGGATAGGGCCAGAGCGGACCGCACACGGAGTCTCCACGGTTTGAAAAGTTTCCACCGGTGGCCTCGAGTTGCACAACTTGTGTTCAGACAAAAGAACGATTGCAGCTCACTCCCCAGCTCACCTCGCAGAATACGCCGAGCAAATATAATATCTCCTCGGCGAAGACGATAATCCAAAGGAAACAGGTGCAACCGTTGAAGCCGCAGGAGGTAGGATAAGCCCCACAACTCTGGAATGGATTTGGATCCACGCCGTTGAACCTTCTCGACCATGGCACGTTCGGACTTAGTGAGCGGATACGCAGCAGGCAGTCCGTACTCGAGAACTGTGCGTACATTTGAAGCAAACTGTATTCTGATGTGTGCTGGGGCCAGGCGTGGAAAGGCTCTCCGTGTAGCTTGAAGTATTCTGTAGGCGTATGCAACCATCTTCTGGATGTCCTCGATTGATTTGAGATTAGGAGGCACAATCAACCCGAGATCCCTCTCTTGGTTGACTTGTCTGAGCAAGAAACCTCCGATATGGTAAACCTCAAAAGGCTCAGAAGCACCGATTGGAAGATCAGCGCATTTGTCACGGTTAATGGGCAATTGCCACTTTATTGACCAATCCTGGAGCAGATCGAGTGTCGCTTAAAGCCTGTCTGCATCTTCCAGACTGGATACCTTAATCCACAGCTTAAGTTGATGCGCGTAGATTAGGCAATCGGCCTGCAGTACGGATGACAGGTCGTCGATGAAGATTTTGAAGAGTTCGGGGAAAAACACCAAAAACAGGCTTCATACCATGTTTCTTCACGTGGCTCAGCGACGGGACAAGGGAAGCATTTGACGGTAGGTTAAAACGGCTCGTCATGAGGACAACGACCCTACAACTGTTGGAAGCGAGTCAAATTTTTACCCTGCACCTAAGGTAGATACGTACAAGTCAATTTTGAGGGCAACGTAGTCAACACTTTCCGCATTTAGAATTACGTCGAAGCCGCTAGTTAACATTTCTTCATATGCTCCTCCAGGTGGGCAGGTTTAAGGGAAAAGGAACGCAACTAATGCTAAAACGTAGCCATATAGTCCGCCATGACTATTGCTTCTAAGGTGTCACCACGGCAGTTATTGCCCAAAGTTACATACTTGAACAACCACAGTGTAGTTGTATTTGCCATCCATTTATGTCATCACGTAGACGTATTTGCCATGCACATCTTCCGTTTATACATTTTAGCCTTCAATGTCAATCTAATGCACTTTAGTTTAGCCTACCATACCACCTTCACCACATTATGCCAATAACAGATTGCTTTTAATCCCAGTCCGTGGCGCACAAAAACCGTTTCGTGCAATGATTTACAATTCACGCCCTCAGCATATTTACGACGCTTTCCACATAATAATAAACATACTCATGCATGCAAAAGCCTGCTATTTCTCTATATATTTTTACTCATTGGTATTATTTCCTTGTTGCAAGTGCACCTTCTTATTCTCTACCTTCGATTTCTCTTCCTATCCGTTGCTTAGATCACGCCGAAGCAGTGACTCCTGGGGCAGGAATAGTGGACATTAACTGGTTGGCCGGTGTGCGATAGGGGAACTCCGTTTTAGCTTCAATGGTAACGTGGAGCACCTCATCAATTCCTGGCAAATTGCAACCAAGAACAGTTTTGGGAAGAAGAGAATCGAGCACGTCCGAAGAGAGGTTACAATGGAGCAGATCCGTAGGACTAGTTAATACTAGTCCGAGACGGTGCGCGAAAGTAAGCGCGGATATCAGAAGGCAATTGGAGTCGGACACTGCGGACTGTATTCGATGTGCTGCAAGAAGACGCGGACGGATGAAGCGTGACAAGCGCAAACACCTGAGCGCGGGAACTGACAAGGCGGTTGAGTATCGAGCCGGTTGTAAGGAAGATTAAACCAAGAAAGAATAATGTACCGTCGGCCAACAGTTAAATTGTACGTGAAAGAGAGCATTTATCTTTTTATGCGCTACAGAGCTCCGCTAGCTGTCTGAAAACAGAAAGCCTTCAATTTTGTAAAGGATTGTTGTATCGAGGTTCGTAAGACAAAGTCGTGCAGGGCAAAAATGAGCGAGCGTTCCTGTCAAATGGGGTTCGACGAAAGTCGGGGTCCGCTGTGTCGTTTGTGATTTGTTATTTATTGATTGCAGGACAGGGTGCATTTCGGTGAGCCGTTGGAGCGAGCCTGTCAGACTACAAACAACTGGCTAGCCTAGAGAAAGGTCGACAGGACCTCAACCTCCGTTGCCGCCAATCGGTGCGCTTGGGCGTGGGCTCTCCACCAGCCGCACTGTGTACATGAAGAATAGCAGTTATTGTTTTTGAACGCTACAGATTCCAATCAATAGCAGCAGCATTAATGTCTCTCATTTTCAGACAATATTTACCTCTGGCGCGCTTCTTTCTCCACTCCAGTATGTAAGTTCTTGATCCCATAGATGCTTTGGAAATAGCGCCGACCATAAGGTATCTACACTCGTCGTGAATCCGCCATCACAAAAACACAGAGGCAGCGTCGTTACCGCAGACTGCTTCCACGGGATGGGCCCTGAGGCGCTGTTTCCAGTACAGGATCACACCACCCTAGAGTAATGTGAGTTGTACGTGGTGGCTCGATATTTTTTGGCGTGCCATATCGACCGAGTTCTTCAGCTGAAATATGGTGGAAAACGGTGGTTGAACAAACAATTGAAGCGAAATTTGACTGTTGTCAAATTTCCTCTGATCCAAGATACCTTGGATGGATTACAATGCTACTGGACCTAGCGTCTCCTTGCCCTGCTGGCACATGAAGTCATTTTCCGGTCGTCAAACACCTTCAAAAGTCCTTCAAAGTCCTTCAGTAAATTATTGGTGGCTACTCGATAGACTCTATATTCCAGCAAATGGGTGTGTATATGTGTGTAGGTTACGTTAACTGATATATAAGCTAACATTGTTTAGCCGCCTTATTCTGTCGAAAACTCGTAGATGGTTTCTTAGAATGGGTCATCTTCTCACGTTTTGAATTTTGCCGCGCTCTTAAATTTTCAGGTTCCTCTGGCACTGCTCCGTTTGGTTACCAATTCTGTGTCGTTGTAGTGGAATGCTTTTTTCGTTGTTGATTTTCGACAGCTGAGAAACAAGTTTCAGTTGGTAAGAAGCCTTTTTGACGTGGGTTAGATATAAGATGCACCGTAAGCTTTTATTATAATATTGCAAACAAGGCAGTAAGTTTCCCATTCATCATCTTGCCGGATGATGATAAACAGACGGATTGGGATACGTTTAAGTCTTTCCTCTTTAACATATCCCACCCCCACATCCCTCTTTCGGTAAAGAAGGGTACCAAAGCGAAGCCAACATTGTTGGACTCGGTCGCACACTAGCTCATGAATAGACGGGCAAGATGCTGGCGGATCTAGCGAACAGTTCTCTCAAAATGTACTTTTCGGCGTTATCGTGAAGCTCGGAATGCTTGCAAAGAGTCATATACCAGCTGCTAGAATTAGCTATGAGATGGAGCCGGCTAACTATGCCTCCACGAATCCCAAAAGATTCTTCGCCTATGTCAAAAGGCGTAGTAACGTTGGCTCATCTAGCCCATTGTTATTAAGCTGCGACGGCGCCACTGCCACCGCTGATCCCGAAAAAGCATGTCTACTCAGTGCGCTGTATGCCGGAACTTTTGTTCGGGATGAGCAATTGCCGCATGACCTAGCAATGAGAGTCCCTCAGAAATCCTGTTTAACACACGTACCAATTTCGGAGGCAAAAGTTCTCCAGCTTCTTCAGACTCTAAATCTTGCTAAATCCGTTGGGATGGATGATATTCACCCCAAGCTTCTGTACGAACTCGTAAGCAAACTATGTGGCCCAGTGACGCGTTTGTTTCAATTATCGCTTCGCAGCAGCTCCTTTTCCAAGAGCTGGAAGGACGCCATCTTTTGCACGCTTTTTAAAAAGGGCGACAAGCATCTCCCTGCCAATTATAGACCAGTAAGTTTGCCAAGCGTACTGGTCAAGGTATTGGGGAATTTGGTCAGAGATGTGCTTGTAGATCACCTGCGGGAGTATGGTCTGCTCAGTCCACTGCAACACGGCTTTTGCAAGGGTCACTCCGGTATGATTAGTTTGCTAGTTGCACGCAAATGTTGGGCGAAAGCTTTGGATCGGTGTCATGCAGTAGATGTTGTGTTTATTGATTTCTCCAAGGCGTTCGACATTGTATCACATTCTCGCCCTTCCTTGAAACTTCGGCCGTATGGGATATCCGTGGGTGCACAAAAATGGATCACCACGTTTCTGGAAGTGAGAGAGATGTGTGTTTGTGTGGGGTCTAGTCTGTCTTTCCGACAGTCAGTCCTCAGTGGGGTCCGTCAGGGTTCGGTGCTTGGCCCGTTGTTAGTTTCCTAGTATGTCAACGAGCTGCCCAAACTGCTGGAGGTACCATCTCTCATGTTTGCAGATGACCTAAGGTTTTGGCATATAGTGTGACTTCGATGGACCCCAGGCTCTGCAACGGGTCCTCGATAAAATTTGGGACTAGGCTGCTCTGTGGCAGTTGCCCATAAATTGTGCAAAGTGTTCCATCTTACGAACAGGGCCAAATGGCCCCCAACCGCGTTATTTGCTTGGCGGTAATGAACTACACCATGTTACCCAATTAGTAGACCTAGGGGTCACGTTGTCTTTAGAATTTAAATCCAGTGTGAATTGGAGGAAATCTACGTGCAAGGGTTTCAGAACGTTGTGGATGATCCGCAGGGCATTCGGGACCATCACGGGCGCTATGTTTGTTAGGTTATTCTCATCATTTGTCAGGCCGCACTAAGAATACTGCATTCAGCTTGTCCACCTTGCTTAGTCAGGGACAGGATTTCAGCGGATAGAGTGTTGAGCGTTGGAACCAAACTGGTTCATGGACTACGGAACCATTCTCACCCAGAAAGACCACTTGAGCTGGGAATGTTCTCGATGCACTATCGTCACCATCGAGGCGACCTAGTCTTGACCTATTGCATACTTACGCGTAAAGCCGGACCCGATTTTTCTGGGCTTTTCCAACCGGCTCGGCTTCCATCGCTCCGAGGTCACTGGCTGAAGCTACACAAACCTCGATCGAATGGAGTCCGGGCGGACTTTCGTTTATCACGCCGAGTGATGGATTCCTGGAATGCACTGCCCGAGAACGTGGTATTGGCACCAACAGTGAAAGAGTTCGAACACCGACTCGACGCTCTTAGCCTACAATTCTTAACATTCCCCTTCACGTCCTAGCTCATTCGTCCTATTGAATTATTCAATCGAACACGTTTTTCTCTTGACGCTCTTATCACTTTCATACTTCTCTTTCTTATTTCACGTGACCGGTGCGGCGGGGACTGCCAGTGCAGGTCGCGTGGGTAGTAATTGGTTGACCGTGGTGTGATTCGCGATCGCTGATCTGACGCTTCTGGATTCCAGTTACCGTGCACGAATAATACCCTGGATCAACGACACGTCACGGAAGAAACATTCACGGGGATTTATCCTACTGTTCCGATCCCACTTGAACTTGAACTTCAATAATGTGTTCAGCTTGATTTCATTTCCCAAGGTTTGTCGTTGGTTTGCCCTAGGTACTATCGCCCGAACGCAGTTTGCGCATTGTTATCTTCACTTGCGCAATTACTTGTGCTCTACATAAATAACTTCATTGTGAGCTTCATTTCTCTTTTGCAGTGCGCATTCGCTTATCAATATCGGTGGCGACATTGCAGGTCGTTTCGGAGATTTTACTCATCCAGTTCTTTTATATGTACGTCGCCACCTTGAAGGTAACGTTTGATGTTCAGCATTATTAATGGGACCTCGGCGTGCAAACCGACAATGGCCTTTCATGCTGCCTAGTGACCGCACATTTCGGTATCGGTATTGCGCGCTAAAAGACGTCTCGGACAAATTGACAAATTTTCCTGTGGAGGGTACGGAAAATGATATCCCAACGCCTACAATATGTGAACCGTTGAATGCACTCTTAATGACCAAGCTCTACGTAGGCAAGCATTGGACAAACAATGTAAGTCAATAGGAATAACATAGAACATGACACGTTGAATATGGTGGGCAGTGGAAAGAGACTGGTGGGTGCCTTAAGATGATCAGTCGCTCGAATTACTCCTGAGATTTTTCGACCTTTGTTCACTTCGTACGTCCGTCCAGTCTTAGAATATGGCCTTCCAGCTAGCCATTCGCTTTTAGAATTTGAATGCGCTCTGCTGGAAAAGGTTCAGAGTCGTGCACCGAAAGCTGTTCTGCGGCTTCGTGATCTTCCTTAACCCATTTGACTCCAGCAGCTAAATCTGTTCTCCCTCGAGCTCCGCCGTCGCCGGGGTGATCTCATCTACACTAGGCGCATCATCCGAGGAGGACTTGGGAGTGAGTTACAGCAATTCTTCCGGCCCAACACTGACTGTTTTACACGAGGTCACATTTAGAAACTGGTTAAGCAAAGAAGACAGAATTCGCATGAACATCACCCTATCCACTAGGGTGGTGAATGATTGGAACAGCCTACCGGAAGAAATTGCAGACGCTCCATCCAAGGAAAGTTTCAAGCGGCTGATAGACAAACATTCACTGAGTATGCTGGAATCTTGCGGCAGGCACAGCAATTGCAACGAACCCTCGAGGAACGTCGTAACGCAACGACACGCATCAAGCCCAGTAAGTTATGGAATCGATGGGGCTGACAAGGGATTTCCCTTCCGCTCGCAACAACTCAATTAACTCAATGAAGAATGAACGAACTCTACCAGCACCGACGCAGGTAACATGCTCATTAGCTTAAACATGTTGACAGAATTTCAATGGCGATGCGTTCAACCGAATACATTGCAGCAGACAACAGGAGTGTTGCGATGGTGGTTTATGTACAGACAATATTTAGTTAACAAACCTTTCCTTGCTATTACAATTTTCTCATAATCAGTGTTTGTGAAAACGGACTTACATAAGTCATCTCATTCAGCGTTATGACCTCATTAACATATTGCGTCGTTTCCCTGAGTACGTGCACCGGATCAACGGATACAACACAAGCAGTATTAGCTGCATGGTGACGGTCACCAA
>CALYDF020009131.1:0-11037 GCA_944474145.2 Dicrocoelium dendriticum
CACCAACACACAACATCTCACACATTGCGAGCCTGCCTGACTTGTATACCTTATATTCATTTACCCTCTTCAATCTGTAACCTGTACATCTCTGCCGAATGGTTATTTATCTTCCCACCTCAACTGTTCGACTTACTCTATGTGTGCTGACTAATCCAGTCGCGCCCGATCGGTCCCATGCTCTCCGAGTTCTTTCAGACTGTTGTGACGTTACTGGCATTTATTCGGAAGACCGAACGTTCTGTCCCCAATACCTCATGGAATTTTCTCACCTTATAAGTAAACCTCTTTCTATCCGGACCATCTCCCTCCTCAGGGTGCTCTCTCCTTTCATTCCTTCTCTAATCGGAGTGCCAACCCACATTGCCTTGTAATAACCTAGTCTCATCTGACCGGTCTGCACCTTTGACCTATTCCAGACCAGCAACATTTAAACGATCTAGACTCTGTAGACTGAAGCTATTTCGCACTTACGCTGACAGCCTGCTAGACTTGTTCACCCTCTATTTATATAGACACCTCCACCTCTAACCTGTCCACCTCTCGACCCAATACATTTGCCCTCCTAAAATTAGCTGTTGAACTCAATCTCGTTTCGCCGACTAATCCTGTCTGGTCTGATCGGCCTCCTGCTTTCCAAATTCTCTCAGACTACTGCCTGACTTGCATACCTTATATTCATGTAGCCTCTCTCATCCCAAACCTATCCATCTCCGCTGACTCTCAATTTATCATCTCACCTTAACTGTACAACTTACTCTAAGTGTGCCGACTAATCTAGTCTCGTCCGATCGGTCCCCTGCTCTCCGAGTTCTCTCAGACTGTTGTGACGTTACCGGCATTTAATCGGAAGACCAAACGCTCTGTCCTCAATACCTCATGAGCCTCATGGACTGTTTCACACCTTATAAGTAAACCTCTCTCTATCCGGACCGTCTCCTCTCTTTATGGCGTTCTCTACCATCATTTCTCCTCTAATCGGACTGTCGACTCTCAGTGCCCTGTAATAACCTAGTCTCATCTGACCGGTCTGCTCCTTTGACCTTTTCCAGACTAGCAAGATATACCGATCTAATCTTTTGTAGACTTATAACTATGTCTTGCTTACATTGACAGCCCGCTAGACTTGTTTACCCTTTATTACTATAGGCACTTCCATTGGTATCCTGTACACTCCATCTTTCTCCATTAGGACGACCATCTCTCAGTGCTCCGCAATAAACTAGTCTCATCTGACCGGTCTGCATATTTGACCTTTTCCAGACCAGCAACATTTAAACGGTCTAGACTCTGTAGACTGAAGCTATTTCGCACTTACGCTGACAGCCTGCTAGACTTGTTCACCCTCTATTCATATAAGCACCTCCACCCCTAACCTGTCCACATCTCGACCCACTCCATTCGCCCTCTAAAATCAATTTCATCTCGCCGACTAATCCCGTCTCAACTAATCGGTATCTTGCTCTCCGACTGTTGTGACGTTACTGGCCATCGTTCAGATTACTGAGCGCAGTCTGTATTAAATCCTTCTACAATCGGACGGCCACCTCTTTGTGCCATACCCTAATTGAGCCTCATCTGATCAGTCAAACTCACTAGAAATCCTACCAGGCTACCGGGATGTTAGCGGTCTAGGCTCCTTCGATCCAAATCAGTGTCCCTCACTTTGATAGCTTGTGGGACCTGTTCGCCTTATGTTAATATAACCACTACTATCTCTGACCAGTCCAATCCTACCGACTCCACCTATCTTTCCAAATGAACCATAGGATGCAAGCGCAATACGCCGACCAAATGCAATTTCGATTGTCCAGTCTCCATCTCTCCGACTTTGTGAGCGTTGCGGCTATCGCTCGAAAGACTGAACGCCCTGTCACCATTACCTCGAGAGCCACGTTACCTGTCGCATTTCTTATCCGTAAACGTGAACTCTCGACTCTGTCCTCTACTTATCGCGCTCTGCCTTTATTTCTTCTTCAGCCGGAGAGCGTGCTCTCAGTGCCCTGCTCTATTATCCTCTTCGACTATCGAAATTAATTTCTACGCTCTGTTTCACCAACACACACTTCTCTCATATTGCGAGCCGGATTGACTTGCATACCTTTTATTCATATAACCTCTTCCATCCCTAACCTGTCCATCTCTGCCGGATCATTAGTTATCTTCCCACCTCAACTGTACAACTTACTCTAAGTGTGCCGACTAATCTAGTCTCGTCCGATCGGTCCCCTGCTCTCCGAGTTCTCTCAGTCTGTTGTGACGTTACCGGCATTTAATCGGAAGACCAATCGCTCTGTCCCGAATACCTCATGAGCCTCATGGACTTTTTCACACCTTATAAGTAAACCTCTCTCTATCCGGACCGTCTCCTCTCCTTATGGCGTTCTCTACTTTCATTACTTCTCTAATCGGACTGCCAACCCACAGTGCCCTGTAATAACCTAGTCTCATCTGACCGGTCTGCATATTTGACCTTTTCCAGACCAGCAACATTTAAACGGTCTAGACTCTGTAGACTGAAGCTATTTCGCACTTACGCTGACAGCCTGCAAGACTTGTTCACTCACTAGTTATATAGGCACCTCCACCTTTTGACCCACTCAATTTGCCCTCCTAAAATTAGCTGTTGGACTCAATCTCCTTTCGCCGACTAATCCTGTTTGGACTGATCGGTCTCCTGCTTTCCAACTTCTCTCAGACTCCTGTGACATTACTAGCCATCGTTCAGATGACTGAGCGCCGTTCGTATTCAATTATCCTTCAATCGTACGATTGAGTCTCTGTCATCCTTAACTCAGCCTCAGCTAAACAGCCAAATTATATGGGACTGCTACCAGGCTACCGGGATGTTAGCGGTCTAGGCTCCGTCGATCCAAAGCACTTCCTCCCTCACCTTGATATCCTGCTGAACTTGTTCGCCCTATGTTGATATAGCCACTTCTATCTCTGACCAGTCCAATCCTACTGACTCCACTTAACTTCCAAAATGAACCATAGGACTCAATCACAATGCGCCGACCAAGTCCAACCTCGGCAGATCGGTCTTCTTCTCTCCTACCTTTGCAACGCTGCCTGCTATGCTCGGAAGACTGAATGCTCTGTCACCATTACCTCGAGAGCCTCGTTAACTGTGGCATTTCTTATCCGTAAACGTAAACTCTCGACTCTGTCCTCTCCATATCGCGGTCTGTCTTTATTTCTTCTTCATCCGCATAGCGAGCTCTTAGAGCCCTGCCCTATTATCCTAGTTGACTGCTTCCTAACTAGCGAAATGTAGTTTTAGGCTCTGTATCACCAACACACAACATCTCTCACATTACGAGCCTGCCTGACTTGCATACCTTATATTCATTTAGCCTCTCGCATCCCAAACCTATCCGTCTCCACTGACTCTTTATTTACCTTCTCACCTTCACTGTTTGACTTACTCTCAATGTGCCGACTAATCCAGTCTCGTCTGATCGGGCCCCTGCTCTCCGAATTTATTCACATTGTTGTGACGTTACCGGCATTAGATGAGAATACCGAATGCTCTGCCTCCATTACCTCTCGAGCCCCATGGACTTTTTCACACCTTATAAGTAAAGCTCTCTCTATCCGGACCGTCTCCTCTCTTTATGGCGTTCTCTACTATCATTTCTCCTCTAATCGGACTGCCAACTCTTAGTGCCCTGTAATAACCTAGTCTCATCTGACCGGTCTGCTCCTTTGACCTTTTCCAGACTAGCAAGATATACCGATCTAATCTCTGTAGACTCATAACTATGTCTTGCGTACATTGACAGCCCGCTAGACTTGTTTACCCTTTATTAATATAGGCACTTCCATCAGTAACCTGTACCCTCAAACCTTCAATCAGACGACCGGCGCTTAGTGCCATGTTCTTCTTTGTCATCATCTGATCAGTAAAATTCCCTGGGACTACTACGAGGCCTAAGGATGTGTCGACTATTCACGTCTTGTCTGTTCGGTCTCCGGCTCTCAGAGTTCTCTTAGACCACCGGGATATCACCGGTGATTTTTCAGAACTGATCGATTCATACTTCGCGCGAGAGCTTCCTTGGCTTCACTACACTTTAATAGTAAACATTTTTCATATTGACTATCGTCTCCTAATTGCTCTCACGATTTACTCTTCGCACTGCGGTCCGCATTCTTCCGCTCATAGCTGATTCCTTAAATTTGCTTTTCTTCTTGGAACGTTGCTTTACCTATGTTGCTCCCGCATTCCGTCTCAACCTAATTGTCCTTAGTTTCACCTAAGATGCCGCTTGCATTCGGTCTACTGTCATCATCATCGGTTTACCTATTACGCTCCAACAATCATATTAATCGCTTAACTTTGTCAACACGCTTTATTATATCCGTCTCTTGACCCTGCGCGTGCAGATCCTTCTTTCTACCTAGTAGTTTTAGTCTGAGTCACACCAGCGACTTGATGTAAAGAACGCGCTTGCAAATCGTGTATACCAAACAAAATTACATAAATTTTAATGTATCATATGCACCGTTGCGCGCCACCAGTCTTTGTTGGTGCTTCTTGCTTCATTGCTGTCTTTCTGTTTGGCTGCCTCTTGTCCGTTCCCCGTTTTCTCCCGAGATTTCCACAGATACATCCGCCAAAACAAGAAGATTTATCCACTGGGACTAGTCGACCCACTCTCAATAGCCAGCTGGTTTACATGCTTGAGCTTTTCTCCGGGAGATGAAGAACCTACACATCATTCCTAATGGAGCTCTTTCCGCCATTCTGGAGAAGCTACCACCACGGGGTCTAAACAAATGGGTTTAGCTCGCCTCGTACTTACAGTAGAACAATTTACTCACCTGGAATAATGTAGTGACATGGATCCACTGTTCCACAATCGAAGACTGACATTTCTGGCGTGATTACCTTCAATGCCTCATACATTCCGATTCTCCAGTCACCTGGAGCTTTTCTGAGGTCATTTCACGGACAGCATTGCGCGCGTATAAGCGGCTTTTCCGATGATCTTTCATGGAGTTTTCACTTGGCCATGGAGACAATTACACTTACATTTGAAGGAATTACTAGTCCACTTTGCGGAGAATAGCATTTTTTCCTGTTATGGACATATTCAGACCCAAGAAACAACTGCACTCGCCGTCCCTATGACAAGTCCAGCATGGATAGCTGGACACGCGTTGCGAGCCGGACAATATAATAGAAAAAGCCGGCCTCTATTAACAATGTGTTTACTCCCCCGCATCATTATCATTCGCCTGCGACTCTTTTACGTCATTGACTGGCTTCAACGACCATTGCCGGTTCACTACTAAGCCTCGCATAGTCGAGAATAATTAATTATTTATTTATTTGGCCAACCAAGGAAGAATTTTGGCTGTCAACCGACTGCGAATAATAGAGTGCAAAATCTGTCTATACAATGCATAGACGACTAGCACTACAGTTCAACGGAAGCTACGACAGTGTTCCAGGACGTGGTGGGTTTTCGCCTGGCAAGCGTTCTCCCTATAAAAAGCCACAAATGTCCGCTTAACAACACTGCAACGTGGCGTATGTGACTCGCCACAAAATAAAGTCACAGCTATGCACTTCACACGGACGCAGTCCTCAGCCTCCTACATCCAACCTGTGCAACTGATTTTACTATGAAGAATGCTTTAGTGGAGTACCGATCATCCCGGCTTCGTAATGGTCATTGATTGCACTAAACCTTGTTTGGGCTCCTGTGCTCATGGATTACTACATGGCAAATTTACCCCTCACTTGTATCTTGACGCAACAGTTTTTGCGCGCCACAGCGCCATCATGGTCCTTGATCTGACTATTACTTGACAATATGCTCGCTCATATGGACTACATCTTTTCGTTTATTCCTTTCACTGTATTGAAATGTTTTAATATTCCAAAGAAGCTATGCTTGTATGCATATTTGATCATGCCTTTTAGAGGTGTGTCTCGTTTTACAGAGAATATACCATATATTTATTTATTTATTTATAAGCTCTCCGATAACAACTTCCGGAAGCATGTTCCGACGCTCGATAACTCGGTGTGACCGTTGAATTTCTGCCATTATCCAATGGGACAGCGGTTTTCCTAGCTTCGTGGGATGACCGCGGAGAGCAGACAATCTAGCAGGAATGTATAGGCAAGCTAAATCTGGACCAACCATCACCGTCAGGATATGGTAGGTTAGTATTCAGCCTCCTCTAAGTTCATTTTCAGCCTTCTTAGACGCTCGGGGTAAATCTGCCCCTGTTAGCCCTCAACCAACATATTACCAACCCGCAAGGCCCATTCTAGCTTCACTTTGGCCTGGACGAGGCAGGGTGGACAAGCCTGGACACAAGGTTCCAGATGATATCGCGTCAAGTTGCCGAAAGAACGGTGTATTAACTACAACATACGGAAACCTCTGCTTGCGACCTTTGTCCAGATGTTTGCGGGGTGTAAATTTCAAGGGCGGAGGACGCCTAGAGCAATCTGGTTAGCTGAACAGGAGTGTTTGACCCGACCAACCAAGTACTTCATAGAAGGACAACATGCTTCACTTCAAGAAGGAGCAATTTGTTTAAGTTATGGGCAGTAACCATAAAATAGCCTGGTCGCAATGCCTATGCAGTGCTCGCTGAATATCTTAGCTGACTCCAGGAACATTGAAAATAGTTCACAGCTTCAAGGTCGCAGTCGATAGCGCTGATAGTACCTCACGCTGCGTGGGTAAGAAATCCACACAGGTAGAGTGCAGCAGCGATCCATGGACCGAGCCATGCGGTACGACACTGAGGACGGGTTTACTAAACCATAGGCCAAGGCATACCCGCAAATACCGTTCCTTCCCGTCAAAGAAAGCAGTCACTCAGTGCGAAAGGTTTGGATTTATCTTCCAAGTGCCTCGCGATGACGAGCGTAAGCCTTAACCCTAGGTACCCTAATTAAGGGCGTCGGAAGAGAGTACCAGCGCACTTTAATGGTGTGGCACACCAACAGAGCGCAGTCCCTGCAGCTGCAATACGTGGCAGCTGGGACTAGACTACTTTGATGGAATATATATATCCAAGATAAGTGGGCCGTTCCTACCCATAAAATCCCATACGTATGCGTAAGCTCTTTTCTAAGTCTCCGCTGTCTCATGGAGCGCATCTCCACCCAAAACAAAGTTTCAGGAAACGCATGCCTCTATAAACCCTACACTAACGAACGTCCGGCTGACTAGCCGAACAACCTCTTCGTGGTGCTTGCTAGGTGGTTCAAGTTTAGCGCATTCCAGCAACTGGTTCGGCGGCGGTGCTCCAGGACGTGCTGGGTATGGAACCCAGCAGACGTTCTCCCTATAAAATGCCACAAATATTTTGCATCAACACTGTGACGTGGCGGTCGTGGATAGCCACAAACTAAAGTAACTGCCCCGTGAATATCTGGATAATATTATCCAGCGCACGAGCATCAAGCTTTTATTTTCAAATTATGGACGCTATCATATCGTCAAGCATGTAGGGGCATACATACGCCCACAAACTACACAGCCGCACTCGTGCACAATTACGTACGTATATACACCCCACACCTACTTCATTGACACGGCAAGCAGGTATGCTTGTACCTTTTTGATCATGCTCGTTTATCCTAACTTGATCCTGCCTGTAAAGGCGTGCTTCCTTTTGTCGAGAATAACAATTATATTTGTGTATTTATGTGACACAAGCCTACTTATAATCAGCGCCCTGCTTCTTGGCGGTAATTGGAAACTCTGTGGTCGCTGTATAATTAATTTTTCTGCTTTCTGTGTGTGACTCGGGAACAGTATTCGAAGAAGGATAGTTTGGAAAGTTTACTTAGTGTTAAGTTATACCTGATCCAATAATTTTTGAATTGCTATTGTTCCGGATAAAATTTGCCCAAATTTGGATGTTTGCCGACCTTGTGCACTGCTTTTCTCTGTCCCGAAGTGCTTATTGATGCCAACATTTTCGAAGTTACAAACTCGAAGTACATCCGGTTAACCTATTTCTTTTCCTGGCAATTACTCCTCAGGCAATAGCTCAGTACTTTTACATACGTGCTTTGTATCCAGTGATTTACTTGATATGTATTCTGTATCGGATGCCGAAGCGTTTGGTCCTCCGTAGCATTACCTAATACCTCCGTCGCCATCCCTTCCTCCTAACCCACTGCGGACAATTACAGAGGGATGCCGTATGACCTCTGTGACTGTAGCTACCTTGAACATTACACAGGCTGTTAAACAGAGCAAAATAAGATGTGTTCTATCAGTGGCGCCTGTGTTAATAGGGCTGGCTGTTGGGAATGACGGTTGAAGCGTCCTACCTACAACCTTGAAGATATGTGGTCTTTGAGTTCAGGTAGAGGTTTGCAAGCAACCCTATCCCTTATGGTATCTTGATGCCGAGCCGGCAAGTTGCCAAGCTAGTGTTATAATGCTGTCCTCGCCTCTGCTCTATGCTCTGTCACCCTAGCCAAGGAAGAAACAAAGCAAGGAGGCCTGCAAAACCACACTGCGTTAGTGGTAAAGCATGGATACTTTATAGGCTACATGTACTCACCTCGCCGTTCCTCTTCTAAGGCGACTCACCTCACTTGTCTGGACCGTTTCAACCCTGGTATTCGTCTTCATTCGCTGACTGTATTTATAAGCACGGCCGCACTATAGCACTCCGTGCAGGAATGGAGAAGCGGCCTCCTAAAATGCGCTAGACTGCGCGACAACCTGTGCGGCGAATTGCAAAATGAGTGGCTCATCGTCTAGCAAGGTCTGCCGCAAGTACGGCTAGTGCCCAAAAATGAGTCGCGCAGTTGCTCACGTGTGACCATCTAATAGCCAGACCCTTATTACACGACGTTTTAATTGGTCCGTCTTAGGTGCTGCTCCATGTGCCAAACTACTCCCGCTCCAGATAGATAAGGCCAGCTCAAATCGTGTATCCAACTCTGCTCGGAACCATGCTGTTCTCAACGCGTAGCCTAAGTACAATCGTACTGGGCCAGAGGAAGTCCGTAATCACTGCGCTTAGCCGGAGGAAACAAATCTGGGTAGTCGTCAAACTGGATGAGGTCAGCTTAGATACCAGTGTTTTAAGAAAACAAATCAAGTAGTGCCACCGTCAACGGTTAAGCCGCTCGGTACAAGCACTTAGAATAAATGCAACTTCTTTGTTAATGGTACAGTGAAGCAATAGTATAATAACGGTAACGTTACCAAAACTTGATAGGTCCTTTGAGATAGTTTTGTAAATTACATAAATTTAAACCCGATTAGCAGAACAACCTCCTGGTGGTGCAAACTGGGTGGTTCGCTTGTCCCCAGTTCTAGCAAATAGTTCGGCAACAGCGTTCCACGACTGATGCGTATGTGCTTGGCAGGCATTCTTCCTATAAAACGCCACAGGTGTCCAGCTGTCAACCCTGTGAAGTGGCGAATGTGACTCGTTACTAACTAATGTCACTGCACTGTGGAAACTTGGATACTTATATCCAATCCACGGACATCAATCGTGTATACTTACATGGCCGACGCTGTCAACCAGTTAAAAATACAACACACTTATAAACACAAGCTACAAAGCTACACCTTTGCACAGTTACACACACATTCATGCACAGATTCATTGTCATGACAAACAGGTTGTATTTTTGTGCATGTTTCTTTATAATTGGTTATCATAACGTGAGCAGGCCTGTAGATGCGTGCCTCGGGTTGTCGATGATAAATGATTATTTATGTATGTACATTGCCAGACGTATATAAGAGTATATGCCGCTTTCCTAAGTGCTGGTGCGCACAACGGTCGTTTCCACCTTGTGGTCAGTTAACGAGCAGAATACAACTCATGCCATGTAGCTGGTGAATCGCCAACGCCTCCTTATTTAACTGCATGACCGTGGCGCCAAGAAGAGAATTTCCGAGGAGCCTTCTACTGCAATGCTGGTGGCACTTCAACCGACAATATTGAGGGGCCTGCTTTGGCTGATGGTCCGTGGTTTTTGCTGCTACCAAGTTTGAGCAGTCGGCGGTTAGCGAAAATATGGATTTCCAAAACCAGATATACTAAGGCGAGGTGAACTTGTGGACGGAAAACTATCCGATGTAAACTGCAAGTGCAGTCGGGTGCGTTTGTTATTTTAGCTATATGAAGTAATTAAAATTTTGGGTTCAGTTTGCTGTCGGGCCTCCAGTGTCGTTAGGTTGCGTTTTAGCCGTAGTTGTCATGATGGAAACGGGTATGCATAGGCGCGAAGATAAAAACGGAACAGGGCGCATGCCCGCCGTCAGTGAGCGCCATGTTTCTTCCCAGTTTTGGAAGTCATCGAGGCCGGAGCTGAATAGCCTTGGACATCTTGCATCAAACCCTCAAGGTCAAGCTTTAGTGAAGTGTTCCTCCGGATGTTGTCAGCAAGCCTATGGGTTGATAGGTCTGCAGCGCAAGTGAACAACGTTACTCTTACCTTTGTGGAACGGAAGCAGAATTGATTTCAACCACTTCATAGTACGGTCCAAGAAACGACTCGGAAGACCGTGCGAAGCTAAAGCATGATGAAAGGAGAATTCATGTGGAACATGCCATCAGCTGGCATCAGTTGCATTGTTCCTACCATGCAACTTATCTCTCATCATGGGTGTTTGTGAACCGAACAATGTCCTCCAGAGACCTGGATCATGTGAGCACACCCTTACCCTACAAGTGTACTAGGTAATTGTTTGATTCTCTGTACAGTTACACCGTTCTCCGTGGTTCACTTTCACACCCTCCCTAACGATAGTTGACCTTATTTCAGGTTGGCTCGTCGGTAACAGGTGCCCCTGCACCATGCATGATGTCGTTACCTCCATGGCGCCGTAACATATTAACTGCATTCTATGAGTGATGCTTAAGTTGTCAACCGACATCATCTTTTCTTGTATATGTGCTTTCTGTAAACGCTCACGCTGTGATTGGCCCGTCGATGGTTGGCTAGTGTCTTTGCTACTACGGCCTCACGGCTATCCTGTATCACTTATCATCTGGCTGTTCACCTGAACAGCTCGTACT
>CALYDF020009132.1:0-11027 GCA_944474145.2 Dicrocoelium dendriticum
ACACACAGACTGTGAGTATGGAAGTGAAGCCTAATTATCCTATGGATACATAGGTTCCTATGATCTTTACATAACGCCATACATGGAGATACTGAAGCGATAACTGATTAACAAAGTCGCCCATGGGTGTGGAGACAAACGAACACTCACTAACGTCGTGTCAACGCCACACTTGCAATCCTCTTAGTTTGTGTTTAGTCATCAACTGTGATAGAAGTAAGCAAACACAGAACTTCCGTTGTTCCGCTTCAGGTTGGTCTACCAACTTCAATGGGAACAATGTCCCCCATGATCGTCGCAATAACAGTCACACAAAATTGTATAACCGCCTAGGAGCAATTGCTGCACTGCGGAATACCACTTAGAAGATTGCCTGTTTACGCCACCATGGTTAGGCCACCACCAGGTAGCCGCTAGTAATCACCAAGTATAGACCGCTTCATGTGCTGGTTAGTATGTCTGTCCGCATTGGTTACGGCTTAAGCTTCTGATCATGTAGCAGCTAGGATCTCCTCCCATTGGACGGTTTCAGTTTGGAGACCAATCATCGAGGTTTCCTTCAGATAAGCATCAAAATAGAACAGAAGGTGGTGCTCCACCACCTTCATTGAACTGTCTGTCGTTTCTGTTGGGGGCTTCCGACCGGTGTCCCATTGGTTAACGTCTCATGACCAATGAGAGTGTCAACAACGCCAAAACATCGTTCTTAGCCTCCCTAACTTGAAAGCACTGCACACGATTTCGAAAATGTGCCACGCTAAAAGCTTGGTACAATACGCTAACATGCGTGTAAAATGGTGTAGTCTCTCGCGCCTAATCCCTCGGTCGTGCTCGTACCCTTGTCTGGTTTCGAGATCTCAGTGTGGTACCCGAATACGTGCGTGAATAGGGACCGTGCTTAGGTCACGTGTAACTTCGGCTAAGCTAACGAGATCAGTTCTGTGCAAATCTATTATAGTCCCCTACAACAGCGATTCACAAGATCCTGGATCCAGTAATCGAGGTGAAGGGTGTTAGACATGTAGGCGCCAGGTCAACATTTACATCAAACGCAGCCACACCGGGGATATCAAACAATCAACATAAAATTTGAGGGATAGCAAACACGCAAAATTGACAAAGGAAATGCAGCGGAATAACATAATGGAATAATTCAAATAAAGTGGAATTATTTCCATGCAGAAAAAACAGACCTGGTTTAAGTGTAAGTTTGTTTATCCCTGTTATGGGGACCCAACGTCCCTATAATTATTAAAGGCTTAAATTACGGAAGGCTGAAAACCCGATTCACTCGAGTGCACATGTACTCAGACCAGACAAAACGCACACGTTTCAGTCAGCCTTCTAACTCGTGTAACATGCACTTTGTTAGCCTTTGCACCCGGAAACAGTCTTGTTTCCAACCAAACACGCATTGTTGTATCCAAGCAACATTCATTTTTCCGGACAACTCTCGCCAAACTTCCAACATTTCTGCTCAGTTTACGGACTTTGCACATTTACACAAAACCATGTTTCTTGTTTCCAGGGTTTGGTTACGCAAACCCTTCCAAGGAAAAACCCCCCTTCATCTCTGTTTCGTGATATAAAAATGAGGCTGTAGAACGCTAGAATCGCCTTCGCTTTGGCCAGTAAAAGCGCCTGTGGCAAAGGCCTGTCTTGTTCTTGCTTCAGTCTTGGGTTGGGAAATCGTGCGTAGAAACTTTGCGTTCGGTCTAGGAACCTGTTCGACTCGCGTGAATTAATCTTTCGCGGCTAAGTTCCGATAACCCACAGACTTCGAGATTGTCAGTTACCGTGCCGTGCGAGAAATAATTCTGAGTCTCGTTCGTTCATCCGTCTAGGAGAGTTGGTATTACATTGTTAGTACCTGACGTATTCAAGAGGCAGTATTCAACAATCCCAACTGCGGTGAAGAATTATCATTAATGTAATATCAGTCTCAGTAGGAGGCAGTAGAACTGTAATCGTAATTGACAGTCGTGCAAATGCGTGCACACCCACATCGACACTCGTACTCACTCACAACGGTTAGTCCGGCCGATGCGGGTAACAGGGACAAGTGAGTCACCGGGGGGGGATGCTCTCGCTGAACTTAGGGCATTGATAGTATGGAGAACTGCGCCATCCCACACTGCCCACACTATTCGGACGGTGTTATCCTGGTAGCAAAGGGCTCAGTCATCACTGCTAAGCGTTTTCGAATTCCTTTCGAAAAACGCCAAGTCATGACTTAGCAAACCTTTAAAACATAAGTGGTCACAATTTCGATTAGGTGATTCAAAATAAAGCTAATGATAGTTTCAACAATGCACAACCACACCGCAGATGGGTAGTGGTCAACTATGCGTTGCACGAATTGTTTGGTCGTGTGTCTGAATTGTGTTACATCACCAAATGGGTTACATAATTAAAGAGTAGTTTGAGGACTGTAAGCATCAAAAACGCTTGGGAACTTAAGCAACGCGTGTCCTACCGGGAAAACAACAAGAACGAAAACTGAGATAACAGTGCTATTGGACAAAGCATAGAAAAACAGGCAACACCTTAACCATTCCCAAAGTCAAATGCACCCGAAGGTCCTTCAATGCAAAACGAATCTCCGGGTCGAATCACCCAGGTCAATTTATGAACCAAAAATACAAGGAAAATCATCTAGCACAGAGCGTAGGGAAACATGTAAAGATGTACAGACAGGTGGTGGAACCTGACCAATGGCGCCGACCAATGCGGCTCTAAGCAGATCAATGCAAGGTCGCCTCGTGTTAGGACACAACACAAGAATGGGCGTACGAGTGATTGGGTGATGACAAGATCAGTGGAAGTGAAAGGTGAATGAATGGATGTGAATGCACGGACAGAACCAGTAGGAGCCCAGTCGGGACAGAACGCAGTTCAAATATGCGGTGATGTCGCTGACAGGAATGAGGCGGAATTCAGACATGAAAGAAACCGGGGTAGTGAAAGGCCAAGTGCCAATTTCAGTAAGAAAGATAGTTCATGCAGATGTAAATGTTTGGGCGGACGTTAAACGCCCATTACAATGACAACCAACCACCATCACGAACAGGTCAAAAACACAACTTGTACAAAACCGGGCAGTGGCAAAAGTTAACATAAAAGACAAGTTCCACAAAAAGAGGACGTCATCGCGAGAAGCGATTCCGAACGTGCGGCTAAAGGATTAACACAAAAGAATCTACACCTTATTTTAATTGTAAAAGGAACGCATTTCCTGCGCGGCCTTGCCTTTCAAGGACAATGGTATTGCGATTCCACCTGCGCTCCTTAGGGATCTGCTACAACACGAACATTGACCTCAAATGGGTGGCACCAACAACGCTAACAATGAAAGACAGTTGACGTCCGCGTTCGAGATGACACGACAAGCCGTTCAGCAAGACCATTCCATGTAAATCAGCGGACCATGGATCCAATGATGCCAAATGATCGACCATGGAAAAAGTTCCAAAGTGTTCGCAAGACTGGTACCTCAGATTAACTATTCACGTGCACATGTGCTCGTAAACCTTGGCAATCTGGTTGCAAACGCCTCAGCACCAAGCAAGGTGGGATGATTAGAGCGTAGCGCATAGACTCACTCAATGACTACCTTGGTTTTCAGCAGTCAGTTGCCCGAGGGACAAAGAATATAAAGTGGGTGTAAACTTGACGACCAGCAATGTCACATCTAACGCGTAGCATCATATAAAATAGAGGTTTAGACTATAAACATTGATGAAAATCAGCAAAATAAATGTAAGCACAGTCGGGATAGTTTAAAAATTCGAACAATTAAACGAGCACTCACTCAAATGTACTACGTCAAGGTGTCTTCTCAGTAAACCCTTCTGAAAGAAGCATCTGTCACAGTGTTCGCATTTGTGAGGTTGTTCCCCTGTGATAATAAATGGACAAACGTTAACAAAAGTGAATGAATTAAAGAAAAGGCTAACATCAATGCAAAATGCTGCCTAATCGTTTGATAACCTCAGAATACCTCATGAAGCAGTGCATTCCCGCCGCTAAGCAGGAACAGTGTTGCAAAAATATGGCGCCCCGAGGAGCAAGGATGGCAAAAAAAGCTGTACAGCATATTCCACCAAGATATGCTACGAAGAGGGAACATGGACACAAAATGTGCAGTATTTCCTATGCCTCTGCAATACACTATCCGCGATTCACGTGAAGTAGGCAAAGTAACTAAGTACAGACAGTATTTGATTTATAAGAACAGATGTATAAAGAAAAGAGGAAATAGAATATCTTGGCACTTGGCACTTACCCAAGTGAACATTCTTTACGTGGGTCCGTAGGCGGCACTTTAAGGAAAACGCTTTTCCACATTGTTCACATGTGTGATCGCGCTGCTCTTGAACCGAAAATAGAACGTTTGCAGTCATGTAAAAGATGCACATAAGAACTATATCAGAGCGCAAAATCAATGTACACTGACCAATGCGGTGTCGAGAACACCGCTGGATCTACGTATTGCTATGGAATAACTGTGAACAATGTGTATAACTGGCTAACGGTATATGGTTCTCTCGCATCGACCGCTGCTCCCGAGAAGTATTAATTTCATCTGTATCGCAGCAATAAAACCACAAAGGTGTCTACGGTTTGGTAGGTGAGTTAACTCCCTAAGCTGGATTACTCACAGAGACGGATGCCTACGTTTCAATCTGCCCAGTTTACGATATGTATTATGTAGATGCAGAGCAACCTGATGACTGCACTACGAAGTTATGACCATGGTAACTATAGATGACTCAGGAGTTGCCATGACAAGCAGAACACGGGGAAATCAAGTAGACGACAACAAAGAACAAAATGTCAGCTCAAGTAAAAAATTCGTAAGATAGGAGTGTCCAGCGGATGTAAACGCGAACAAGTTGGACGACAAAAGCCGGCATGACTAGTGTAGATGGTATTATGTCTAGACTGAGAAAAACATGATGCGTCAAACTTAGTGTCCAAAATGTTAACTTTGGTTTTCACTTTGATTTATTAATCCAACTAACGTCCAATAAATAAAACTTTATGCCTAGGCTTTCCAAAAGTCAGTAACGGGGCGTCCGGCTCGAAACCACCTCTTTTTTGAACTTCTTTCATTTCCGTCTTGCTAAGTACGAAGTGTTTGCTGAGTTCTTATAGCCGTTCGACCGCACGCATCGCAGACATGAATCCAGTGAACATTCTCTGTGCAAAATAGAATTATTCCATCACTGCCTATGACACTTCGACTCAACTATGTGTGTGATTACCTCCCCGACTGTCAACACCGTTATATGATCAAGGTCTTAAAGCCGGCACGCGCCCAAACAATTGAGCTAACTACCCTGAAACGTATAGTAAAGTAGTAACCCTTTTGAGCTCTTTGGTCCTTGATGAGAGTACTACTTATGTTGCAAACACTGCACGTCGTACAGTCGGTGACCCCACACCGTTAGAACATCCGCGTGGGTGTGGCTTATCATGGCTGTCGCATCTGACACCACAAGCCACCATAGGGAAAATGAAACGAGTGGAGATAGCGCGCGCAGCCTAGTGCTCCGTCTCCTTCGGACTTGTGGTTGTTCCACATTGCTAAATTACACGTGGGGCGCTCGAGTCAATTGAAGGCACATTTGCTGGCTATTTTGAACAAACGGCGAGTAGATGATGTATGGGGAACGGTGCTGAAAGCCCATATTTTTGAGGTGCACGCCAACTTATTACCGTTTTCCGATCTGACTTTGGTTGGAAATGATAATGAGGAGGACAGGATGCTCAAAGTTTTACAGCAATTCTACCGCCCACACTCCGTATAATCATTTCAGCCGCACAACGGCAACGTGGTGACATACCTACCTATAATAACGTCACACATTACACGAACCATGATATCCTCGCCTCACAAGTGAAACTGTTAAGTCAAGGGGTGGAATTAAAGTGGTAAGAAAAAACTCCCTCCGAATGTACACCTGAGGAATGTCAATTGCCCTCTAGACCCAGTAGCCGATGCTTGTTCACAATGTTTGCTTAGGCACTTGCAAAATGAGCAAGTACAATGGAAGGAGCTAGACAAAACGAACGATACCGGATCAACAGTGAGTAAAACTAGAGTACTTACACACCAGTAGACTGCAGGTGAGGTACAAGGAGAAAACACAAAAGCAATGCCCGATGAGGGCTTCGAGCAAGAACACACCATGCAACACCAAGTAGGACGTTTTTCGAATAAGTGGTGATGTGGCTGATCACATCGAATGCACATGAGGGATTCTTGTTGCCACAATAAACAGATCGTTGCTGTGCCTGCGTTCTCAATAGACGATGCTCAGTATATGTACAAACGCTTTGGAATTCATGATCGCGCAGCAATCAGGCAAACCGAGACTTCAAGACATTTATCCACTGCTCGGAGGCGTTAACCTGGGTGGATAGGCGGCTTCAAATGCCGTCGGCACTGCGCAGTGAAGGTAAATCAGATGAGTAGTCGGCTCGCATACCCCGTGACTATGATAACTGATCCAACAACTCATAATGATGTCGCTGCTCCGCAGACCGCAAATACAGTTGTCAAGAAAGCAACTTGGAATAGGACATTTCGGGAAATAGGTGTCGTGTTGGTCTACAGCAGAATCAACGGACAAGCAGACGAATGGATAGAGGATGATTTCGGACAAATTGGAATCAATGCAATGGACTGCACACACACATTCTCACACAAAATAAAGTCCCACAGAGACCAGTATGTGAAAACCAAATAATGTACGAAACTCATTCTCATCACCGCATGATATGAGAAATGGAAACCTGTGCACAATGGCATTAGGCTTCACACTGAAAGCATCGTAATGTTGATTCGATTGAAACCAAATGAAACCAGTGATGGTAGCACAACGTAAGTGGAGCTCTCAATCATAAACTCACTCAAATGAATAGAAATGAAGTGCCTTCGCAAAGTGTCCTTTGCGGGAAAAGATTTGCCGCAGCGATCACACGTATGGGGGCGTACTTCTGAATTTGGAAACAAAAGGCAAATAAGCAGAGGGACTATGTGGGGAAACAGTTAGAGAATTTTGGATGTTGTGTCTATGTCGTAGTACACAATGTTGATAATGATAACGGAGGATCAGCAACACGAAAGGTTAGCGGCGAATATCAAGATATCTCGCAATCCAAGACGTAAAAATGAAAGTATTATGTGAGTAGTCTAATAGCAACGACAGTAGGAAGAGTCATACGGCCAACGGCAGTTAGAAGTGACGCCAGTGATTCTATGTGCTGCCGTTATTTGGTAGATTTACCACTACGCGGTCGCCACAAGCACGGACGTGCATGAACCAATGGGGTGCTACTTCGTAAACGCTCAGGCGCCGTGCGTAGGGCATGACCGAACCATCTCAACTAGCGCACAAAAACCATCTTATTAAAGGGGACAATTGAAGCCACCAGGAAGGGAGACTCAACGTCATTACTATGAACTCGGTGATGCCATCACACAAGAGCGATACACTTCAAACAACCCTAATTGTAGGCGGAGAGACGACACACGTCTTCCACGAGATTGGGTCAAGACCCGGTCCCACATAACCACACTGAACGAACAGAAGCATTGTAAACGCGGACCTCAATGGAAATGGTGACATCTCGACGATGCCACAAACGACTCATATTAATAAATGTTGATCAGGTATTAGCGATGCGAAGAGAAACTGCCTTGCTGACAGCGCCCATAGCAGGGACGTCAAAGGTAGACGAAACAACCTACTTGTTCAAGTTGTAAACCGTCAAGGATGAGTGCGGGAGTTTGTGTGGGCCAATCCTGAAGCGGCAGTTTCCACTTTGAGGGAGCGAAGATCATGGATTACTAAGATGCTTCAAACGCCAAAGGATCCGTCCGTATAGCTCCTAAGTGCTGTGTCGTACATATTCGTTATGCAGAAATTCCTAGCTCGTGTGGCTAACTGCTGTCCTCTGCATACTTCGTAACGGGCATAGCGGTGATAGATGAACCGGGCTACATCTTAGTCAAACGTCAACCATGCAGATCCGTGGCCGTCACCCATGGCTTATTGGCTCAAGCTGATGGCATCCGGAAGTCATGGGTCGGGACCTGGCAAGAGCCCGAGGAAGGCGCATCACTGACGAGATCCAGAATGTCGAAACCGTGCTGTCTGGTGCTTTTTCAGACTTGCTAAACCCAACTGACGAAAAGTGGACTGTGATGAATTACCTCTGAATTATAGCAAAATTCCCATGCTACGAATCAGTCGAGGATGCAATGACACACTCACAAACATAAACTACACACATGCAACCACATAGATATACACATTACTACATACACATTCAATATTATGACAAACACGCGTTTTTGCACATGTTTAATCACGCTTTGTTACCTTAATATGATCATGCCTGTAAAGACGTGCCTCGCGTTGTCGAGAATAAAAATTTTATTTATGTATGTATTTCTTTAAAAACCGTCCGTATAGCTTCTAAGTGCTGGGTCGTACACAGTGGCTATGCGAAAAGTCCTAGCTCGTGGGACTAACTGCTGTCCTCTGCACACTTCGTAACTGCCATGGCGGTGGAAGATGAGCCGAGCTATTTCATAGTCAACTATCAATCATGCAGGTCCACGGCCGTCACCCGTGGCTAATTGGCACCACCTTTGGTATCCGGAAGTCATGGGGTCGGAACATGGCAAGGGTCCGAGGAAGGCGCACCAGTGACGAGACACAGAAGGTCGAAACAGCGCCGTCTGGTGCTTTACCAGACTTCCCAAAACCTGCTGACTGAGAGCGGACCATGATGGATGATGCCCATTACACATTTGTATTCACAGTGAGTTGTATACTCTACGGACCATCACCAAGGCGACAGTATCAGCATAACCTAGGTTGATCGCGCTCAATCGGTAAAAGTTTGGAAACATCCATAGAGATCTCGACAGGACGTCTTCGATTACAAAGTTGAAGAGGAATGGGGATATATGGCAGCCTTGTTGCACATTGCTATTGATAGGGAAGGGCGAGGAAAGCTTGCCGTAGACCAACACTGTCGGAGATATGAAGGTCAAGCGCGCGTAGAATGGCGGTATATTCCTCTAGCACCCCGTTCGTCAAAGCAAGGTCGTTAAGCAGGTCAATCGACCGAAAAAAAATGTTGTTTGTATGTCTAGGAATGTGGCATTAGTGGGCCTTGGGTAAATGCGGCAGTATTCGAGAAGTTGGAGGAGCATATAGATCTGATCCAAGATTCCACAGACGAGACGGAAATCGGTTCGTAGCGTGTTTCAGGTATTTAAGATAATCTGCGAAACAGAATGGATGCCAATAGCTTAGAGGCAACCAAAATGAGACTAATCCTTTGACGATTCACACATGAAGTGCGAGCGCTTTATTAAAAATCGGGACAATAAGTAATAGGCCCAAAAAGATAGGCACGTAATTTTAATGCCGGCTGTTTGCAAACAACGTGGTCATCTGGTCAACGATCGCCACAGCGCCGTACTTGGCAGCTTCAAATGAAATCGAAGCCAGCAGTCTTGAATGGCTTCAAGCGTCGGATCTCGAGGCAGAATTCCGCTTCGCTGGATGGATTCAGTGTGGCGATCTAGAGTAGGTTTCAGGGTGCACTGCTTGAATGGATGAAGGTCAGTGGAATAGCGAATGAAGTGCTCTCTCTAGCGATCTGAAGGCGTCTGCTAGATGGTGATTGAAGACCCATTCATCTCGTAAGTAACCTCAGTAGCGCCAGGCATCCTGAGGCAAGTGGAACGAACGCGTTGGAAAGGCTTGCGAGTTTTGCCATAGAAGGCAGCGATCTCCATCGCCAAAACAAGGCCAGACCACCAACCCTCGCGAACCTTGCATAGGCTTTGCTTGAATTGCCGGCTGGTAGTGGTGTCGCTCGAATCAGTATGATCAGTCTGGGATATCTACGCAGAGGTTAATCAGCACCAAGGAACGAGTAGCGATTCAAATCTTTAACGGAAGTCGGGCTAAACCACAACTAGATTGCCTGGAAGTGATCATCGCTCTATGTACACAAGTCGGTCGGTAGCCGAGTGATATGCACACCTGATTTGCAATCATATGGTCACCGGTTAGAATCCGTACAAGGGCGGGCGTCCTCGCGGTATACTCAGTCCACGCGTGACCGGTAGTGGTCGCGCGGCAGCGAAGCGCCGTGACGGAGTACAGCTGACACGTTAGTTATTTATTATGTACACAAGTCCAGGGTTGCTCAATGTTATGCGGTGGATTGCAACAGTGTGTTTTCCGATGAGGACTGATATGGCACTTGCAATGATGAATGGGTTACTCTGTTCGCATCAATCTTGCGATGCTCCATTTCTAAGGACCGCCAAAAAACAAGCAGAGTTATGCACAACTCAGCATATGATCAGACTCAATGAAAGTGGGCCGAAATGACCTGAATTCCCGTATGCTGCTTCGCCATCTGAAGCTGAATGCAATGTGATCCATTTGAGACCATGCTTATTTTGGCATAGGAGAGCGCTAAGTTGTAGTACGTTACTTAGTATGCCTGAAGTAGGTGCGCGAGAGAAACAGATGGTTATCATCGCACAATGTGAAAAGTCTACCCGTTATCCGAGTGAGTGGTAATTTATTAAGATGGTAATGGCATGATATCAAGTGGCCAACTCATGCATTGCAATGTCAAGTAAGCATAAGGACATCCGACGTCATTAACAAGTTGCGTCTCTCCCCAAGATGACTTGAGATTCAACATGAACTCCGAAGCCGAACTGCACATAGCCATTTGTTACTCGGGAACTATTCCAGCAGTGTTCCCTAGGATTTGCCACTTAGTGCTGTAGCTACACTAGCCAAACCCGCTGGGACGGCTTCTGGATCTCTATGAAGGCGCATGTGACGTCCGCTGTTGAGGTCAGCGCGGATATCAGCGAACGCCAAGCGCTCAGGTTCTGCAGTCGGGATACGAAAAGGCAGCACATAAACACCGAGTGACTACATAGTGCGCGCTAGACCGGCTTGTTGTCCAAC
>CALYDF020009133.1:0-10139 GCA_944474145.2 Dicrocoelium dendriticum
CGCGAGTGGCCGGCCAGGGTATACGCACGCCCATTACTACCCCCTCCAGGCTCAAAAACGGGGACTTAGCCGTATTGACCGGTAGGTCAACTTTTGCAGACCACCGGTATAGGCGGCCGACGTCCTGCTGGAGGACGTCACAGTCATCGGGAGGATGAATAATCCTCCAAATCTCCAGGTCGCCCACAAATAATGCATAGGGCGACTGAAGAAGCTGAGGTACTTCGTTGATGTGGATCAGGAATAAAATGGGCCCTAGTGCTGTGCCTTGGAGCACACCGCTAGTGGACGGGTACCATTTCGTTAGGTGGTCATCCACCTGAACCCACCATCTCTCCAATAAGGAAGTCACTGATCCACTGGTGCAGTGCATCATCAACACCACACATCCTCAGCTTGTGGAGCAGGACCTCATGGTTCACTTTATCGAATGCTTTACTGAAATCAATGTAGATAACATCCACTGATTTCCTCCGGTTCAACGCTTGCAACCATTCCTGCCGCGTCAACAGCAGGTTGGTGATGCACGAGCGGCCCTTCATGAAGTTGTGCTGTGCCGGTGTTAGCAGATCTTTCGATTCCAGCAGCTGGAGATGATCCTTTCCCACAATCTTCTCTAGCTCTTTCGCCAAAACAAAGGTAAAACAAATCGGCCGGTAATTGTTCACATTGCGTGGGTCACTATCTTTTGGAATCGGCTTCACTACCGGTCATTTCCAGTTGCTCGGCAATGCACCCTCGGACAGCGATCTATTGACCAAATGCGTCACGAACAGGCGAGATGATGGGCGATAAGGACTTCAAAATTAGCGGGTGAAGTCCATCGGTTCCGTCAGGTTTTGTACTTTCAAGACTGGCGACTAGACTGCGGACATCTACACCGCAATCAAGACCATCGAGTTCAGTAGGGGCTACAGATGTCGAGCTCGGCATAGGCACATGCCCACTTGTAAATACGGAAGGGAAGTGTTCCGCCAATGCAGACGCACGTTCAGTGCTGGTGGTCAGAGGCTGTTCGTCAGTGCCCTCTAACACAGCTACGTCACTTGTGGGCTTCAGGCGCCGCTTCAGTAAGCAAAAATCGTTTTGGGGGCCCGTCCTTGCTTATATTGCAAGTTCCTCTTCGAACTGCCGACAGTGCGCTGTTGCATAGCTTTCGCTGCCTTTTGTACGCCTCCTAATCGTCGGCAAAGCCAAACACGAAGAGTTTATTCTACATTACGCGTCGCCGTCGAGCTAATTGGCCATAATCTCTGTCGAACCGATTTGGCTTTACTGGTCCAGCTTTCCGATACTTGAGAGATACGATACGTGCGCAAAACGATTGCACACCCTCTTTTATAACAGACCAACAGGCTTCAACAGATGAATCCTGCGGCAGCGACCGGTCTACTTCACTGGTGGCTCGATTTATGCCATTGAGGTCGGTCTTCCAATACTTGTAGGATGGCTCCGGCGGACGCGAGTAGGGCAGCGGCAACTCTAGGTTGGCTAACATCATCAAGTGGTCACTAGTTGCCAGAGGCTCTAGAACTTGAATTTCATGTACATATTGCTCGCAACTCTTTTTTAATATGTCCAGGCATGATGGGAGCGGAATGCGGTGTAACGCACATCGGTTGGCAAACATGTGCTGCCCCCAGTTTCAAATACCATATTCGCAAACTGCGCCTCGACCTCATAATGCCCGGGGAAAAGTTGTACCTCAAGCCACCGTATTCGAGGGAAGTTAAAATCACCCGTAAGCTAGAAACGGGGCCGACTAATGTAGTTTCTGGCATGAGGCAACCAATCCGGGCATCTAACTCGCGTGCTACGATAAACCGCACCCACAAACAGTTTCACACCCTGTCTCAGGCGGATCGAGCACCATAACTGTGCACACAAGCCAGTTTCGCTATGGTAGGTATGTACCAGTCTCCCGCACAGCGAGGACCGAATGTATAACAGCACGCCGCCTCGATCGTGTGATAGTCTGTCGCACCGGAAGCACGATTAGCCACTGGGTAGTGACCTCAGCATTTAACCAGCTTTCGGCCACTCCTGGTCCGGTGCCTTCGTAATTTAGCTCACATCTGGTGGGAACACAGCGTGAGCAACGAGCGTGTTCCACGTCTTGTTTATGGCACAGGAAAAGGAAATGAACCGCTCAGCACCGTTATTTCACTCATCAGGCTCCGATGGCTCGGCCACGTGTTACGCATGCCAGCCCACCGACTTCCGCGACGTGTGTTGTTTGCGCGTCGGGGGTGTGGATGGAAGAAGAGGAGGGGTGGCCAAGCGATGACTTGGTCCAGAGGAATGAAAATCCTCACTTCTGAGCTGGCCTCGGTTGGAGCGTTCTCGGCTCCCTGGTTGGGGTCCGAAAGACGATGAACACGTTTGGTTGGACACACTTGCTGATATGGGCTAGGAGCCGACCTCAGTGGCACTCGTGCTGTGAGTTTCTTTGCCCCACCCCATCCCTCTTAGCCTCCCCCTCCAACCACGATCTCATTACAGCCTTATATAATTTTGCATAGTAATTTTTTTGGTGCACAGCAGCCGGCTGGTAGCTTACCGGAACGATGCTCATCCGTTACCGGTAGCTCAGCCAGCTTTCACTATGTTGTTTTTTTCGCTCCTTTTTTCTTTGTATTGCGGCACAGTAGCTGAGGTGTTCCCCACCTCTAGCTAACGTGTATGGTGATGATGATGATGATGGCCATTCCTAGTACGTCCGGACGACGTGAGGCAACGAAGTGAAATGCATCGTCACGTTTGCTCATTAAACTACAAACACTTGCGATGGCTATGCGCAGGCCGCGATAGGAACCGGCGGACACGCATGGTGCGTCACCGATTTGTTGATCCGGGTTCGACGGACCCGGGGAACTACCAGAAAATTTACGATGTTGTGATTGGTTTTTCCACTATCACTCCTGCGCTTCAACTCCAAAGTACTGAAATTCAGTTCCTCTCTGTCCGATGGATCCAAATCGGGACGAATATGGTTTCTTTAGACCTCTTAGCCTACCGAGGCGGGATTGTATCAGCCTCGGACTCGTTGCATCAACTAAAGTGACTCGCAGAGGCCATGATTTTCCTTCCTCTTTCTTTCCAAGACGAGTGATTTGCTTCACCTGCAACCCCTGTTCATTCACTTCGAGAAGCCTATCATTCAGGCTCTGTAGAAAATCTACGTCGTGGTCATGGCGAGCTTGAGGAATATCCTCCGTCGACTAAAACGCATGAAATATCATAAGGTTACAACGCCGCTGATTGCCGGCAGTTTTCCTCCTTTTTGCTTTGCTGCATTCTCCATTGGCCTTTAACGGCTGCGCTATCGCACACCGGTATGTTTGTGTCCGTAGGATGCAACACAGGCACGCCAGCTGAGTCTTCAGCAAGGGGTGTGGACATCGCGCTGGAGAGCCTGTAGCTGGTGTGCAGTGGGCTCGTTCAAACACAAAGGGGGCTGAGTTTTTGCTTACTTGGATGAACCCACGGAGCTCCTCTCTATGGAATCGTTTCGCCCGTTTTGTAGGCTAGCGCGGCTTCCCGGCTGTTTGTGACTGCATACTGGATTTCACACAATAGTTTAAAATGATCTAAAGACAAACCAATTCACGAAATGTTGAAATTCACACCACATATGAGGCATGTATCAGCATTGGCTCTATGCCCACATTTTTTGCAACAAGTGCCACAGGGAATCAGCTTCGTCGTTACGGATAGCTTAGCAGATGTGACGGTAAAGGTGATAAAGTGAACGATACAAGTACCGGAGTAAAATATACGGGGCATCAATTATAAACTGGAAGGCTGGAACAGGATAGGCTGATGAAACGCGATAGAGATATCTTTTCCTGAAGTTATCGTAAATTTATTGAAATTTGTTACGGATTTCGTGGTCCACGTGCCAAGAATGTACAGAAGTTGCTCTTGTTTTTGCTACACTTCTTTTGCAGAGACAAGGTGGGCCACTCAAAGTTCCATACGGATCGCTATTATTTGCTTGATGTTTAAGGACGCTAGTTACTTGGGATCCTATATGGTCCTTTGAATCTGACCTTATCACACCAACTATAGATGAGCACTGACCCATCTTATTGTTTGTCTCCTTATCCCTCGGTATTGTCTCTGGTGCTTGGACCTTTCGCTGTCGCTCGCTATTAGTTTGCTATATAACGATATCTCAATCTTCATACTAACCTGAATTGCCTACCAGGTGTTTGTGATAACGGCACCCAAACGTCTACAGAGTTGTTTTTTGTGTTTTTTAGCTCTGCACGTCCATTTCGATCTTCACGCTTTGGACGCGGAATACTCCGGTGCGGACGGATAGTACCCGTGCTCATCTCATAATGTCCCTCTACGATTCTTCCTCATATCGCTCTCTGTCAATACCACACTTTGCTGTGTGAGTTTTTGCTGCTTTGGACTTATTCCAATTCCATCGGAAATGGGATCCTTATCTTTCCGGTATTTTCCCTCATGCGACTTGGGTTCCCTTCACCAAAAGGTCTCTATTAGACCTTGCTTGAAAATGTAATGTGAACTACATTTAGTGACGGTTTTAGAATATCTCTTTCCGGGTTTTGCCCCGAAATGTTCAAGCTAATCAAGGGGAATTATCAGCCACTCGCTTGCTACGGCGAGTTGCAACTGTCGTATTGCATCACTAAAATTCTACCCTTCTTGGACTGCTCCATTATTACACCTTGGTATCAGACACGCTACAGTCTAGATGGAAGAAAGTTCGTTATATCTTACATTTCCACACTGTCATTTTAGCTTCAACGAGATCATTGAGCTACCGTTACCATACGACTCACTGTATGATTACAACGGAATTTGTTTCATTCTTACTTCTACCTGCACTGACGAAAAGGGCGTGCACGAGCAGCTCCTTGCTGGTGCTAATATGCCTCTTTACAACTCCAGAAAGTGAGTTCACCTGACTAGCCGAGTGTGACTTCACTTCGGTTTTCGCTTTTTCTCCATTATACGACCGTACTCGTCATACTAGTTGAAAGATACGCTTCAGCACCAGCATTTCTACGCGCGACTGAGACTGTAATTACGAAAGAGTAGAAAAGTTTCTGTACAACTTTATGGAATTCTGAAAAATCACACACATTTAATTGCGAATCGTCAGCGGTAGTGTTTGGTCAGTCAATCGTTTATCCTTGTTCGGTTATGAATTCATATTGGTGTCATTATTTCCGGATATAGGGTGCGTTTTTTTGCATTGTAGGTGCACCGTTTCACAAAAGCACAGGTTTCCGAAATAATCGTCGATACGTGTTTTGAAACGCCTCACGGCATCGGCCTCTATTAGTCCTGGTAGTGTATTCCGTAAATTTACGACTCTTCTATACAAAGCTGATGTGACACCTTATTCATACATGGGACCCTGAGTTTGTAACGGTGTCCTCGGGTGTTCCAGGGTTCCCGCAGGTGAAATGTCCGCAATATGGGGAAGTGATTCCAGTGTAGTATTCGATGGGTCATAATAAGGTCGATTCTTAGTCGTCGGTAGGATAGTGTGTAGAGTCCGAGCCTTTCACAACGTTTTTCATACGGATGCTTTCGTAAACTGGTTGCGATGTGCTGTATTTTCTCCAGCTTTTCCGTTTCCCACTGGGTTATCCGATGGTAAGCTGGGGCGCAGTATTCAAGGATTAGTCTGATGAGCAAGGTGAATAGGCGAGGGACGGTTTCTTCTGATCATGTGGAGAAACTGCGTCGTAATGCCCAGAGCATACGAAGTCCCGTACGGTACAATTTCTCTGTATTTTCTAGTGATCTCGTATCATGTCGCGAGAGCACTCCCAAGTGTCTAACAGATGTGTTGAGGTGGAGCAACTGGCCGTCCAAGGTGTATGATCGAGTGGCTGGACGTCTGCTGATACTGATGAACTCCGACTTACTTGCGTTAAGTGGGCGTTACATTTCAGTGGACCACGTTGATAGTCGATCTAAGTCATATTGGAGGCGAGTGCACTCGTCATCGTTCTCAATGATCCTCCAGATTTTCAACTCATCTGCAAATGGCACATGCTGACGAGCTGCTACGGGAGATCGTTGATATGAATAAGAAATAATACTGGTCAATGGGGATCAGTCTGTCAGGTAGTCATTAACCTGTACTCTAAACTTCCGTTCCACAATAAACTCGTGTAACCACTAAAGTAGCATGCCACCGAGTCCGTAGCTTCTCAGTTTACGAAGGAGTACCTCGTGGTTCCCTTTGTCACCCATCTTACTAAATTCGATGTACCCCACGTCAACATTCCTCCGTTTGTTGAGTGTTCGTACTCCCTGGTGGTTTGCGTACATCAAGTTGGCGATGCAGGACCCCCCTTTGTGAAGCCATGTTGCGCTGGCGTCAATACATCTATCGATTCGAAGAACGGCAGCAGACACTTTTTCACAACCTTCACGAGAACTTTGGATTATATCGAAGTCAAACAGATCGGTCTGTAGTTCTCTGATTTACCCGAATCTCTACCCTTGAGAGGCGGTCTCACTATCGAGCATTTCCAGCAGTCGGGGACAGATCTCTCAGAATGATTTATTGAACAGATTTGTCACGGCTGGTGGGAGAGCATTCTATAGGGACTTAAGTAATAGTGGTTGAAATCCGTCTTGTTCGTTGGGCTTTGCACCATTGAGGTTGACGAGTAGCTGGTACACTTCGACTGCATCACATTGTAGGCTATCGAACAAAACTGGCGCAACCTGTGCCGATATTGGAACAGGCGCCGGTTTACTGGAACATACGGCGAGGAAGTGCGAAGCCAAGGCGTCCGCGTGCTCCGTGCTTGAAGTCAGCGTCTGTCCGTTCAAGCCCTCTAAGACCGGTAGGTCGCCCGCAGGTTTCACTTGACGTTTCAAGTAGGCAAATATTCGCTTGGGGACGGTTGTGGCCGAGGCTGTTAGCTCCTCTTCGAACTGCCGGCGTTACATATGTTACGCTGTTTCTTGCACACCGTGTAATCTTCATCACAATCCGAGATGATGTATCTATCCCAAAGTTCGCGACGCCGTCACGCTAACAGTTTATATTCCTTATCAAACCAATGCGGTTTGACAGGTCCGACTTTTGAATACTTCTGGGGAACTAACCGAGTACACAGCGAGTTAGGCTTCCCCTTCATTAATGACCAATAGGCCTCAAGCGACGCATCCTGTGGTAGTGTCCAATCAGTCTGATTTGCGGCTTGGACGAGCCCGTTGAAGTCCGTCTTTCAATAGTTGAATGTCGGCTTCCGTTGGTTGTAATACGGTAACGGCAGTTCTATGCTTGCCACAATGGAGCAGTGGTCACTATTCGCCAGAGGTTCGAGAACTCTGATCTCTTTCAGCTTCTGCTCGCAGCTCGTAAACATTAGATTGAGACAAGATGCCGAGTGCGGAGTTGCGCGCGTCGGTTGGATGACATGTTGCTTGGCCCCGATTTCAATAGTCATTCTAGCGAATTGAGCCTCAGCATCGCTATGACCGGGGAGAAGCCGAACATCTGGACCGAATATCTTGGATACATTTAGACACCCTACCAGTAAGAACTGAGGGCCGCTCATGTGTTTCTGTATATGTGGTAGCCAATCTCAACAATGGTTTAATGAAATACCGTAAATAACACGCACTATTAGTTCTGCGCTTCTGAGACGGATTTTGCGCCACAGTTGCTCGCATAAGTTCTCATCGCTCCGATAAGTGCTGAATAGTTTGCCAGATAGTGCTGTTGTACAACAGAACACCACCGTAAACTTTTGATTTTCGGTCGCATTGGAACAAGAGGATCCTGACAAGGCGACTTCTTGGAGTTTGACGTCAGAATTCAGTCAACTCCCTTAAGTCCTAAAACGTCCGGCCGCTCAAAGACAGCGAAGCGGCGCAGCTCGTCACGTTTGTTCATTAGGCTACACACGTTGGCGAATGCCACACGGGGGTCCTAGGAGGTACCTCGGGACGTGCCTGAAGGTTGAGCAACGGATTGATACAAGTTTGTACACCCTTCTTGATCACCCAAAAGTTTAAAATTTGTAAGTCAGTCTCACCTCCTTCTGTACGGCGTTTGAGCCCAATGAACGCAGTCTTCAAACGATCCCTGTCTTCGGGTTCCAGTTTTCGGCGGATGTGAATCTTTATGATTTTCAGCCTTGACGGACGAGACAGTATGAGCTGTGGCATATTGTCATTTACAAAGATGATTCTCAGAGATTGACATGACTGATTAGTTTTCTGGCTAAGTCAGACTACTTTTTTAATCATTACACTCTTCATCCACATCCAAGAGTCTATCGATGAGCCCTTGGAGGAACTCAACATCGTGATCATAACGTATCTGATGGTTTTCATCTTTTAACTCGACCACCGCTAGTTTACAGGAATTATACATTTGAGAACCGTAAATGATGTGCTTATTATTCAAACATTGTGGTTGTTGTGTGTGTACTTGCAATCCGGCTTACTGAAGACTCAGTAATGCCGTCATCTTCAGTATGCACGTTAGCTAGGGTGGGAAACACGTGAATCTTAATACTATGCATTATATTGTTTATTGGCTTGTGTTTTTAATGTTTGCTATCTTAGTTATATATCTATATATTACCTTTTCGTATTGCTGCACAACATCTGAAGTGTTTCTCACCTTTATCCGTCGTGTACTGCTGATGATGGTACACTAGGCGAGTATTAGACATCGATGAGAGTCATCATCATCATCATTACACGTTAGCTGGAGGTGGAAAACATCTCAGCTATTGTGCCGCAATACAGAAGGCAAGAAAAGGAAAAAAACAGTGGCACGCCCGCTGAGTCCCCAGTAACGGATGGACATCGTTCCGGAGAGCTAACAGCTGGCTGCCGTAAAAGAAAGTCATATTATGCGTAACGATTGAGATCGTGATTGGAGGGGGATGCTAAACAGGAAGGGGATGGACAAAGGAACTCACAACACAAACGCCATTGGGGCCGGCTCCTAGCCATATCAGCATGTGTGTCCAACCAAACGTGTTCATCGTCCTTAGGACCCCAGCCATGCAGTCGGGATGCACCAACCGACGCCAACTTCGAAGTGAGGGTTTTCATTTCTCTCGACCAAGTCATCGCTTGGCCTCCCCTCCTCTTCCAACCGCACCCACAACGCGCAAACAACGCACATCGCGGGAGTCGGTGTACCGGCATGCGCAATACGTGGCCTAGCATCGGAGCCTGGTGCGTGATATAATGGTGCTGAGCGGTTCACTCGCTCTTCCTGTACCAAATACGCGACGCCGAACACGCTCATTGCTCACGCGGTGTTCCCACCAGACATGAGCTAAGCTGCGAAGGCAGCGATGATCGAATGTGACGAGCCTCTTCATGTCTGTCGACCTGATGGGCCAGGTTTCACAACCATATAGGAGAGTTGAACGGACGGCTGCGTTGTAAACTCTGCCCTTCAGGGCGAGAGTAATGTCGCGTCTGCGCCACAGGTGGCGGAGATTGGCAAAAGCACCTCGAGCTTTTGCTATGCGGTTCGTAACCTCATCTTCAATCCCACGGGTGCTAATATAGCTGCCCAGGTACTTGAATTCCTGAACGACTTCTAGCAGATCACCACCAAGCGTTAGCGCAGGGTTGGGTCCCTGCCAATCTTGGAGAAGTACTTTGCATTTCGATGGAGCAAAGCATAGCCCAAAACGATTGACAGCCAGTGCTAATCGGTCCAGTGCTCTTTGGCATGTTTGGGGGCTGTCACAGATTAGGGCAATATCGTCCGCATACTCCAAGTCAAGAAGTCGCTCACCAGGAAGTAGCTCCACACCTTCTAGGTCGTGTCCAGCGAACGCTGTTTCCATGACTTCATCAATAGCGAAGTTGAAGAGGAAAGGTGACAGCGGGCATCCTTGTCTCACACCGCTGGTGATACTGAAGGGTGGCGAGAGTTTGCCATAAACCCTCACCCTGCCCGAACTATGTGCGTACAGCGCTTTGATAATGTTTACATATTTATCAGGCACACCTTTCCTCAGCAGACAGTCCCAAAGGGCACATCGATCGACTGAGTCGAAGGCACCTTTTATGTCAAGAAACACGACAACGGTGGGTCGCCAATAAACATGGCGGTGCTCCAACACTTGACGCAAGGTGAAGATGTGGTCGAT
>CALYDF020009134.1:0-11045 GCA_944474145.2 Dicrocoelium dendriticum
AAACCGTATCTGTCGGCTTTCAGGCAGTTGTGGTAAGCAAGAGACCTAAGGTTTCTAACCAGTTTTTCTCAGCAAATTAATCTGTAAAATAACTGAATTGCGCCAAAACCATTCTAGTTAGCATAACAATTTAAAAATCAAGTTATAATCTGTTATATGCTATCAGTAAGTCCAAGTAATGCAGGTGTATAGAGAACTCCAATAAACATACGTAGTTAACATTTTGAGCAGATTTCTCCAGGCACTTTTATATGCAACTGTAATGTAATCCATCGATAGTAGTGGGGTATGGACTAGGAAAGAAACGTTGGCAGGCAAATATTGTGATAAAACACAGCACACGATTTATCATAACGGACGTAGACCACTAGAAACACAATAAATCAATATAATGTCACAAAAGTCGTTGTACCGAATGCGTTACCCAAGGAGAACCATCGAACTTCGGATACACAATTATTTTCGCAAATTCCAATACGACTGAGTTCTACAAAAAGGGTTACACGTGCCATGATGGCGCAGCACAAGTGAGCTAATCGGTAGGTATAAAATCGAACAGCCCAAAAAATGTTCCTTTTACCTAAGCTAATGAATGTAATTTAAACATAGTGTTAACGAAGCGATTCCATATCAAGTGCGATTTCCATTTATATTAGGTACAAGAGTCGGTTTTAATCAAAGCGCTGCTGTACATGCACTCACAAAATTAAGGCAGGATTGTTTGTAATCCTGAATTCAAACCTTCTTGAGCACGTTGTATAGCAAAATATTAGATATGTTCAACATCCTAATGTATGTTCGTAATGGCCAAGCAAACAGTGTAACGTATATACCAAGGAAAAGTAAATAGCTTGAAAAACAATCCTTTTTCACTGGGTATAAATATAATACTCGGAACGGATGTGTCGGTTGTTTTCCGCAATCTGGTCTTTTATCATATAGAATACAAAAATAATAATGCATGCATATATAAGTTTATACAATCTAAATATGAGAACATACCAAGAAAAGAAAAGTTAGTATAATCAAAATCGCATTGCAAAGTATGGTGCTATGCATTTAACAGTCCAAATGCTAAGCCAAAATTTCCTACCTTATCATAAAAAAACTGTGTTAAATGATTGGCTGCTTTTAGCAAAAGGAAAAATCACCACAAATGAATTGAATAATATATACAAATTATCTACTTGTTTGCTTTAGTTGTTCAGTCAGTTATTTAGGGTTATTGTGCCTCACTTGCGCTATCAGCATGTAACCAATTCACAGTTGTACTTATAATTCATTCAGTGAATTTGTATGTCTCAGACAGGATATGAATCGCTAGTTCCTTTTCTGTTGTTTCCGATAGTTCAGTTAAACGCTTTGATAACGCACGGTAAGGAGGGCTACTAGTATTGAGAATGGGTTGCAAAGAAGCTCCAACTTTATTTAAACTGGCTTATCCATAAAATTTTGGAGTATCGATGCCAACGGGGCGAATTCTCTCAAATACTCCTTTGTTATTTTTCTAAGAGAAATAGCATGACGTTTTCAATCGATAATTTTTTGGCATTCCCATTAAACTTCTTACAAAACTTAAGATATCCTAAATTCATACGGTCGTTCTGTGGTGGCACTCGATTTATCCATAGTAAGTACTCTTCGCCCATTTCTGGCCTCTAGAATATATTACTTTCGTTTTTCATTAATGGTTAAAGTTTGTATAAATTCACTCTTGTCAGTAAATTTCTGACAGTCCTTGCGTGTATCAGATACGGCTTACAGGACTGGACCAGGTTGGCCTTAAACTTCATTACATTTAAATCTCTTATTGTCACCAAAGAACCCACCCGAACATAGATTTTCAAACTTCATTTATAGATGCAGCTCTTGTTGTCTTGACTTAGGGAACAAAATTTCCAACCTAAGGACTGTACTTCAATAGTATACCTATCTATCCGCAATGATGTAAGGTTTTGAACATAACGCTCAGTTTACTCCGGGAATTTTTATCTTAACCTGACTTAACTGACCTACTTGTTGAGTTATAGCACAATTCCGTGCTATCGTTTTAACGCAGTCCGCCGCAAATACGATTCGTATGATACCCTCTCTTCGTCGGTTTTGTGATCCAACATGACGATGTGCTGTGTCTTCTTCCTTCCACTTGCTTGGTCTATTCGTCCAAGTATCCATCTCGTTTAAGATTAAACGCTGTGGTATCTACTCGGTATTTTAGCATTGTTTTGTAGGAGCATAGTGAGATTGCGCTTGGGACAGTCTCCATGACCGTTGCAGTTGGTTAAAAACCGAATCTAGATGCTTACCTGCCAATAGTGTGCAACGAATTTTAGTATACCACATAGTTCGTAAAAATGTTCTATAAGAGGAACAAATACTTAACAATTTGAAAAAGCCAAACTATCTATGGCGCTGATTTAGGTGGAAAGAGAACTCGATTCTGAAATGCTAGCAAATCTTTGAACAAAGCCAAAACAAATTGTTTGACGATCAGGGCTTACTTGTTGCACAATAATGGCAAAATACTTTTGGGGCATCTGCTAGCGTCTTCCACTGAAATAAGTTTTTCTCAGAAATATCTTTACTCTAGTCTGCCACTCTGTTGATAGTGTGATTTTGACCAGATGCAGGAAAAGCAGAACACCTATAAAAATACACTTTGGAATTCTAAATGACACCTTTTGAACTCGCGGATGATCTGCCAAACTCAGCTTTGAGCTACAATATAGCGTACAATTATTCCGTATTTTGATTAGGAGAATAAAATAATATATATCTATATATAAACATATACGGGTACTTGTTAGTATTAAGAAGCAACAGATATTTGGGGCTATCAGACGAATAACCTTTATATGGGAAAATCACTTGTCTTAAAGTTAATTGCGTTGGCCATGAATAGACAGTAACTTGTTGCAGAAGCACTGCCTATCTTGCATTCTGTTGATAGTAAAACCTTTGGTGAAACTTTCTTGCTCCTTACATTGATTATCTTTACTTAAAAAGCTTCACTCACTATACGTAGATCTTATATCTTCAGGCCAATGCTTGATAAGACTAAGGCATCTAATCAGATCGCAAGTGTCTTTTGATTTAAGCTGTACGTTTTTTATCATCTGTCTTAGTTTTGACATTGCAGTCAGAGTCTGCAGTATTCCGTACGCACTATTACAATGTGCTCACTCCTGAAGATAACTGATCCTTCTCGTCTGGCGTATGACTTGAGAGACTGGGCTGTCAAGTACATAGGCAAGGACTTAAAGAAAAGATGAGCAAACCACAGGATGGTTTCTCAAATAATGTAAACATTTTGACTCACCCGCCATGCAGAAGTAGTAATAGGTCAAGTAGCCCGTAGATACTCACTAAATTCTGTGGAAAACATAAGTTATGACCCTTTGTTTACCTGTGTCAGCATATGAGCAGCGAAATATGCAGCATAGCATTTATCTAATATTTTGAGTTCTACATTTTAGCAATGATGTGAAAATTTGCTATAACAAAGGTAATAAAAATACCTCATACATATGTAGATATATATAGTGTTGTATGTAATAAAACATGATTTGTAATATATCAAAAATTACGCCCCTTACCTGCATGAGATGGATTCTAATATTTCCATGTTAACTAAAGTGCCTATCATTTGACTTTATCTCCGACATCGATTCATTAGGTGCCATCAACACCGTTTTTTTCCGCGGTCTAAATTAGCTCTACTTTCCAATCAGAGACATAGGGAGAGCGGTTTTGCATTCATTAAGAAAGGCAACACGCAAGGACCATTCGCAAGTTTTGTGTGACAAATACAAACCCGAATGTTCTATGCCTCACGGTGGCACATCAGATTTCATAAAGCAATATTAATCAGGTCGTTATAAGGTAGCAGTGTTTGCGTCAGGTTGTTCTAGCCATGAATTAACTATTTCTGATCAGCCGAGTTTGGAAACATAGAATGCAAGTTACCAGCCGCAGAAAGTACCTTGTTTTATCACGTTGTTTTTCCTAAGCACGTTTTTTACTCCCACGATTACATGATTAGAAAGAGAATAATCAAGGTACACACGTATGGTCCAACTAAGATCAACTTTCATTAATAAACAGTAGAAATGTCTAGTTCTAACAGCCAAGGCAATAACAATATCGACTTGTTACTGTATGCGCTTAAGCGTGAAGAATTGCGGCTGCACTCATACTGTATCACCGATACGATCTTTTACGAAACTCATATTCATATCGAACACAAGTCAGTCCTTGCAGTTAGGATCTGGAAAATATTTGTCGTACCACTTGGCTGTTCACTTAAGTACAGAGCCAGCAAGCAGGATTATCTATTAAGCACAATCGCTACATACGCAAACGTTTGTTAGTGTTGCAAGCTGAACGGCTAACAGACACTTAATCAAACCACTTGAGCGTTATTTTCACTTCACAAAAAATAAAACGCAGAAAGGTAATGGCTATCGCATAGGAGATGAGCCATTATTTTAATAACAGCAAAATAATATAGATCGCATTTTCGATCCACAAACGCAAATAGTTTTTAACGGGCGAAAATTAAACTTGTTGAAACTATCTCTCTCAAGCCATTAGACTAAATGCTAAGGGATAGTATGGCAATTTATCCTAACAACATTTTACTGGCGCCCAATCGACAAGGAGTATTATGATTAGATCAAGAACAATTAGAAGTTACAGTAATCCAGCTTATAACGATAGTTTTTGGGGAGAAGTGAAAGAAGCCTACGGTGCAGACAGCGCGTTGCAGGAAGAATATAATTTTAGACTGAGATGGTATGACTTCTTAACAAAAACTCTGCAAATACAGATAACAGACATTTAGTAGATTTGCCGGGGTCTGTGAACAACATGTTTTAACATGTAATTCTATTAACAATGAACCATATAAATTTGAACAATATATTTATATAGATTAAGAAGCAATGCTTCACATGTCTAATTGTGTGGTTGTGCAGGGTTATCAAAAAAATAAATAGCAATGGGTTATTTACGTTTAAAAGAGGAGCTTATCGTTTGTTTCGTTGTAGTCCTGCCACCAGCGTAGTTCCGCAAAACAAACATGTAACTGCAAGTAAATCTAAAGAAGAAGTTACTTGTGGCCACTATATCAAAATAGAGAAAAACATCAAGTTTCCAAGCTAGCATTTTGTTGTCAGCCACGGATCAATATATACAACTAAACATAAAGCGACTTTTATGCAGCGTTACTGCTAACAGCGATGAGCCTTTGTAATGATAGGTGCATAATGCCCAAGGCTGTGTTTCAACATTGATAGAGAACTGACGCTAGGAATTTGGTAAACAAATAATTAATTGTGTCAGCCAAAACCTATAAATTTAAATCGACAGCGCATTGTGCTAGTAAGCGGGCAACCGCGCTCACGTGCTTCTCTGCTTCACATAAATTACAAGCATGTTGCAACCACGAAAATTTGCGTCAAAACACTGGCACACGAATCCATAACAGCATTACTCGTTAAATCATAACGGTTCTGATGTACAACAACGCATAAATCGCATATAGCTAAGTCTGACTCTATCGATTTCAAGGGCTTGCTTTTGTTGCTTACATGATATTGAACAAAGTATATGTTATTTAGGTGTGAACCACGTATGCTGCTCACAATGGTATAGTTCTTAAGGTCATTTAGCAGGGATTATGTATAGCGCATTATCCTATACGAGCAAATAAAATTACCAGTGAACAAAAAAATAGGGTTACAACTTTTGGATTTAGGTTTTTATATAAGTTATTTAAGGACAAGCCTGAATATACATTTGCTGTTGTAATGTCTAATTTGTTCACTTCGCTTGCGAGCTGATAGCCTTAAACACAGGGTACCCTACACAATTAATTAAAAGTAAAACATGTATATCGTCATCATCCACGAGTTTAAGGTATAAACTAGCTGACATCTTCAAATGCAATATTACTGTTCATCTATACCCCTGCTTCTAAAGCTTAGAATCAAGGATAGTTTGCCTTTTAGCATCGACATTTAAATGTGGCTAACATCAAATATATAATTTGTGCTAATTATTTTGTACTGATATTCGCATTGTCAATGACGTTTCATTGTACTCTAGCGCGTCCGAGTGCCGCTGTAGCAAAACAACAAGTAAGTTTTCGTCGAGCGTAGCCTATATTTTGCTCTTATTTTCCTCTTCTCTTTACTTTCCCATTTCGTCTTTGATGTTGTTTGATTAGCCATTTATCATGTGCTTTCACACCAATTATCTAGTCCTGTCGCACTTGCTCCTTTATCGGCAGCTGTGACAGCACCGCCTAGCTAGCCCCGAGGTATGACACAAACACACCGTTCATCCAGCTCCGACACTTACTAGGTGGTTGTCCAGCCAACTACGAAATAATTATTTTGACTTTCAGGCCACACTCGGTCTACTCCGACCCAATTAAACCTAGTAATCAGAAGCCATTGGAAGCCTCAACCGGACGCATAGTGCATATATGGCGACCCTGCCAGTTCATAATGCCAGTCCCTGAACCAGAATTGTAGTGTTGCAGCGAGCACTAGAATTCCATAAGCGGAATAATCCAAAACTATCACAGCTTTCATCTGTCTCTACGTCAGCAGGTTGATGCGGGTCATGTCTTCTGTAGCCACTGAAGAAAGCGCCTCCTAAAAGGATGGATAATGCAGGACGTCAGTGTCGCTGTAGCAAATCAACCGGTAAGATGTCCTCGGACTTGCCTAGATTTGCTTTGTCCTTTCCTCTTCGCTTTGTCTTCTTTTTGTCTACGGTATCTTAGAGAAGCCATCTCTCGTGGGTAATTAAGTGCCAACTATCTGGTCACCTCACGCACCGTACTCCATCAACAGCTGTGACAGTGCAGCCCAACTTGACATGAGGTGGAAAGAAGACGCATCCCCATCCAGCTCCGACTCTTATTAGGTGGTTGTCCAGCCGCCTACGAATTATATCTTATGACTTTCAGCCACTTATTTTATCGCGACCCTTGTACGCCCGTACACAGAATTTCTCGGAACCCTCGACGGGACGAATATTAAACGTACCTATACCTAGGTGCCAGTTTAAAGTTTTACTTGACTTAAAAGATAATAATTTGTTTTCCTATCTCGGAAATTTCTTATTTACTAAAGCAAAGATTCAGCAATTATTGTACCTTTTTTGAATTGATTCCCCCTAAGACATTTAACTTGTAGTTTGTCCATGTTTGGCAGGTCCGTTTAAAGGCACAATCGACTTCGTACATTTCATGAGGAATTACAATTTGTTTTCAAGTCATTTGCATATAAATTTGAAAACGGCCATCCGACCGGAACCAAAATTTATCTTCGCAGAATTGACTAACTTTTGTCTGAAAAATGCAAATTAAGGTGCTTGATTGTTCCACTTTCTGTGAAAAACCCTTCGGCTCAAAGCAGTGGTTTGTGTAAAAACCAGCTTTAATTCTTCTAAACGATCAATTGCAATGCAATTAATCTTTCACATTCTTCATATTACCATTGCTTGTGAAAATGAATTTGTTCATCACATGTGGTAATAAAATCAGTAATGCCCAACCGCACGTTTCAAATGCAAGGCACTGCTCATTATTCACTTTTATAAAGGTAATGCGTTAGTTTCAACACAGTTTATGCTTATAAACTATTGCAAACGATAAACCTGACTTCTACGTTCACGTACGAGTTTATTAACAACATGGTCGCAAAATAAACAAATTTCACATAGGCGGCCAATGCATTCTTATCGACTTCGCAGCCAGATCAAGGCGGAGGGCAGCCACACATCTAGGGAAGCGCTAGACAGTCGTTTCGTCCTATTGAAACTCGTCAGTAGAGTGTACTCGCCGCATATTCACCAAAAGCCAATAAATCCCCCCACCACTCACTAAAAAGCAATAATCGGCTTAGCAGCATACATGTCATTTCGATTGGTAGCGACTATCAAAGTAAGTTGTGGCGCTGGGGACCATCCATTTCCTCTTCACGTTCATACTTTGCATGATATTGGAGAATGAGCCACGCTATGCAGCTTTTAAATATCAATCATGACAGTCCATTGCAGTCAGCCAGGGCTCAGTGACATTAGTCACTAGCTGGCAAGAGTAAGACCGTAAGTTAAAAATGCGCGAGTTCCGGAGACGAATCTCTAAAAAATCTTTTATTTGGCTTTTTGGATTAAGAAGTTAGTTAGTATCACGCTTTCTGGAATTAGGTCTTGGATTGCGGCGTTTAGGCCCGCCTTACACAGTTTTTAAGAAATTAACCGTATACTCATACTCTACATCTTTGCCAAACAGCAAAACTCGGAGCAGGTCTCGTAGATTTTCTTAATTACACTCCAGTTTATTTAAAAGGTATATGAGCACGCAGTTCCAGGGTTTCATTATGCACATAAGCCATTAACTAAAATCCACCGCATTTTGTAAATCATGTGGATTAAATGTAGATAATATATAATAAATGTGCAGCTAGATGTTTCCAACGGCGAAGCGAAAGCGGTTTCTTTCCTATCGGCTGAGAAAATAATGCAGTTAATAAATAGCAACCGTCTTTATGCTCTGTTTTGCATATTTTTGATAGCAGGTGTAGTAGTCACTAAGCATCTCTACCTTGACGCATGCTTTCGCTTACAGTTTAAGTATGGGCTAAAAGGAAGGTACGGAAAGTCGCAAAATTTCAGTTATCAATTAATGCATAATAACTACCTGAATGATTAGTGTACATATTTGATATGTAAGATTAAATTGTGAGTTTATACTTTAGAACCGAGAACATAAACTGGCTGTACGCAAGTCTGCGGAACAGGGTTTGGTAATAAATGGAAGTTGCGAAAGCAATCGGGTGGAAAATACAGAGGGAACCAGCTTACTCTTTTACCAACTTGATGGCAGCCAAGATAGATACATTGGAATTCATAACTACAGGTCGCACTGCAATTGTTTTTAAGTTGTCTAGTAATTGACTACGGAAATTATTTGCTAGACATACTTTTGTTTATAGAGTACAGTAAGAAAACAGAAGTTGTGAAATGCGACTATTTCACTTACTCTCAGCAGCCTCAAAAGCATACAATTAGGATAATTTTGTTGCAATATGGGTTATACTTGTTCGTTTATAACTATTCTTAATTGTATTGCTATCGCGGCTGAGGAGAGCAATGGTAACGTTAACATTCCGCGAATTATATTTTCCTTACGTGATCAATAATTGGATTTGTTCGCCTCTGTTGGCTAAAACTGGTAAAGTCAGCAAGAAAAGAATATGTATGTACTTTGAAATACTCAAATCAAGGTTTGTAATGACACGAGTATTTTTTGAAGTTTCATGTGATTGTGCTACAGTGAACAAGACAGATTTTTCAAAAGTTTGCAGTCTGAGTTGAACGAGTAATGTACAAATTGACTGCAAAACGAATATTTAGGTTTAAGTAGAACAACATAGTTAAGAGAATCCTGCTTTTATTACTTGTTTTTAATAGCATGTTAAACTAATACTGATTAGGGTGGCTTATGGTCTTGATAGGTACAAAACGAAAATGCCCAAAACACAACATCGTCCACCAATTGCTACCCACATTTAATTCACCGGTAGTCCTTGCGGTAAAAGTCACATTTAGTAAGCAAGATATAAGAAAAAAATGGAAAATAAGGGAGAATGATGGTCATTTGGAAAAGATGTACAATAGGTAGGTTCAGAGCGCACAAATGACGACCGAAAACTACAAACAAGGACTCAGAGAAAACACAGGGTGCGTCAATGAACGTGTGTTTGTGATTATTTCGTCAACGTAATTTGAACAAAATTGACTTCGTACATCAGAGCAATGGAGAATGGTGACAACTAATTTTTCTACTATTCTTCGAAGTTGCATCCAAGTTCAACTTGCTGAATGTGTTGATCTATCTGCATTACGACCGCGAGCCTAGAAGGACAAAAAGGGGAAGGCGAGAAACTCGAAACAAACTCAGCTTTTCTCTAAACTCTTCACTGTCCATGTGAAACGTATTTGTGGCACAATGCATTAGGTGATCAATGGGTCAACGTCTTCGTCTATACCCATGCCCGTTTTACCGAGTCTAGCGGGATGGTGTCTGTAGCCTAACTTCAAGGCAAGGCGAGACAATATGTACTGGAAGTCACAGTTTATAACCGGTTAAACTGCGAAGCGGCTGAGCAGTTCCCGTTCGCAGTCGTTCCACAGATACTGCACCTGGAATCAGTAAAGACTTCCAATAAAAATGGATCGCTTCACTCTTTGTGTCAAGTTGAGTAAATGCTCTTTGAAGGGGACATAGTGTGTACATAAACTTGCTGCTTAGACTGCAACAGATACCATGCCTATTTTTGTAGTGGTACAGTTTCTACCATCGAAAGGCAGTTCACATAGGTTGGCCAACATGCAGTTAACATTTCCTTTGTCGTAGTCTATGGAGAGAAGCAATTCAGAAGCATATGTTAGAACGGACAAATCTAGCGGCAGTTTCATTTCACGCTAAGTTAACATAAAATTAATGGAGTTCTCTGTAGAAGAATGCACAGTAGATTATTGGGCCATAAAACATTGAGTTCCAGCACTTGTTAAGTAAACGCGACAACTGGGTGTTCGTTATAACTTGGCTAAAGCTTAATGGAATGATCACGAAGACCTGAGAAGCAGGCAGGATTAAGTAACTAAAACAAATCAAGGCCAATAGTTTTAGCCAATTTATGAAAGACCATAAGCAACTCTCTTTGAGGCATTCGTTTTGCACTGAATGCATCCTTATATTAAACAGGCACTAAGGTACGCCTGTCCTCGCAACCGCTCGGAAACATTAGTAAACCATCATATAGTCAAATCAAGCTTCCTTTCATCTCGAAAGGAGACTAAGCGGACAACCATGAGATGAGATAAATTTCACATGAATGTCGTCTGTTAATTTGATGAACCGGCCCATTAACCACCACACACGCAGTCTAGTACAGGTGGTTTCTTCCAGTTGTCACCCTAGCATAATGTCGAGGATTGGACGACGACTATGCTGAGCTGATTGA
>CALYDF020009135.1:0-11043 GCA_944474145.2 Dicrocoelium dendriticum
ATATGGCAACCAGGAGCTAATAGGATGCAACGTATTGTAACAGTGAAAAAGTAGTTCATTGCGAGTAAAACGGCAAATGCTCAACAATTCCTCTCGGATGGCCAGAATAAGTACAATAAATATGGTGAAAATATAATTAGTGCTAGAATGAAAAGCGATTTGTTGGACTCATCGTAGTGTCCACAGAATGATACATATAAAACAATTGATATGGTTTGTTTACGTTAGCGCCGGTGGTACAACGCATTGTACTTCTTATGTCGTCTGTCTATACACGCAGGTTGAACTTCGTAAGTTTAGTGCGTAATGTAAACGTCAACTAGGTTTTAAACACACATTTGGTAGACAGTTTAAACGAAGATATCCAATGTCTCGCCGACATTCTCGATGGTTGTATTAATTGGCTAACTTGAGTTGGTGTCTTCTCAAATTTGTGTTGCTAATGAATAGCTGTAGTTGGCGGCAGATGTGGATTGGGTTCCTCAGAGTCATCTTGGCCACTATTAGGGCTTCACATATAATTATAAGTTCTTTTGCTCAATTCGAAATATAGCTGAACATTTATTTGACGTACATGGTGGCGAGGTTTGCGAGATTAGCTTGTGCTCGCCTCTGGTTATTTGGAGCGTACATCACCTGATGGGAATTGCGAAGAGTAAAATCGATTAAATTGCCTGTATCAACTCCGAGCTGTACCGACGTTTTCGTCTCCAGATTTTGTGGCCTTATCGCATTGCATATAAGTCTAGCTAAACCTGTATAATTAACCCAGTGTCGTGCATTACGTGATGACTTTCATACCAAGGTCCAGAAGCTTGTTATTTGGCGGCTGACGAATGTGGACCAACTTAAACTATGGAGAATTAGACTCGAGCAGATTGTGGAGTGACCATTCATAAGCCCCGTCCAGGTGTCGTTGAATTCTGTAGTGAGCTTCACAAATGTTGACAATCGTCACATATTAACGCCAATAGCTATAAGCACAAAATCCGAAGGCACAGGTGCATTATTTGAATAACATACACAAGCAAAAATAGCTGCAACAGTACTGGTCTTTGTAGAACACCACCTTCGAACTTAATCAAATTAAACAGCGTAGTTAGAAACGTTGATAAAAAAACTCATTTAACAAAGGACGGGCTGTTGAGCTTAAAAACCACAATGCGGTTACCAAGCAAAAGTAAGCTCTTGAGGTTTCGAGAAAAATTACATCGGACAAGCGCCTACTTCCAACCAAGCCAGGATTAGGCGTGGCCCTAACATCGATCTCTCTAGGACACTGCAGTCCAAGTCATTTGGATAAGTAATTAAACTCCTAACTTGTACATGAAGCCACCGCTTAAGCAGAAAATTCCTTTTCATGCAATAACTTGCTTCTCGATTTTATGCTGTTGCAGATTTTGGATAAGGGTGCAGTGACCTACGCGGTCAATGGTTTTAGCAAATTCGAGGTAGTTGACATCAGTTTCGGTCTCAATATCGGCTATTTGCTTCAACTGACCCGTGCAATCAACGGATTTGTGGTACCTGGCGAATGCCGACCGGATCCATGTTGTTCCTTTGCTATAATGTTAAACCATACAAAGTTGCTCAATAGAGCCTCAGCTATGATTGACTCCATCACCTCTGATAGCATAACATGTATGGGAGCTGTCGTCCAGCCCTCCGGGAAGCAAGAAGACTGGGCCGCGATCAGAAAGTGCTTTATTAATATTACGCTCGAATATTTATAGAGTATATACACTATTTACAACAGTCCGTTCCAAAGGCTCATCCGTGTTATTTGCATTGTGTCGTTTGCTCGCGACCTTCACTCTGTCTGAATCATCTTGTCTTTCTTAGTCGATGTACAAAAGACGGGATCGGGGCTGCGGGCTTCTTCCCTCGGTCCAATGCCACAAGCCTTGGCTCAACGGTGTACGAGTTTGCGCTCCTTCGTATGTTGGCGCCTAATTGGTCACTTGCACGTGCACGAAATATTTGCATGGTGGGCTAGATCACGGGCCAACTATCTCCTGATTGGCTGACCAATCTGCTTCCGGCAACCTGCTCAATCCTTATCGGTCTGGTCTGTGATGTTAGATCGGCATTATAACGTTTCCAAGCAAAAGCATTTCCACCCCCATCACGGGAGCTGCTATTCATCCATGCATGTTTGGAAAAATCGACCTATTGGCTCAGCTATCCTTGTAGCTGTCACTTGAGATGCTTTTGGGGGTTGGCTGTCGACACCGAGGAATCTATGAATGAGCAACTATATCAGCTTCCTCAAGAGGGTTGCTGAACTAACAGTGGCGTATGTGAATATTAGAGTCTGGGGGAATGGGACATGTATGTGACGTATGCTGGTGGCGCATCAAAATATTGTGGCATATTGGCTCCGTAGAACGTCTTCTGCTTCTGGCGAATGAGGATAAACATGTGGAATGAAAAAGTTTAGTGGCCGAAGCATTACAACCAGAATAATGGAACGTGCAACTATTAAATAATGACGCCTTAACTTGTGTTGCATTTCAAATGTTCGGTTCGTTTAGCACAACCAGATCGGCTAAATTGTTCTTTTGTTTGCGATATGGAAGCAAATGTTGGTAGCTCAGGTTGTTCAGTTGATTGGCTGATTGTTCGCTGAGCTCGGCAGGTTGACTGCAAACCTTTCGTCATCACTCGAGGTGACATCGTCAGTGCGAGTGTATTTAGCAGTGTGGCGCGTACGAAGCGTCGGTGAGTGTGAGTGATTAATCGGTTGGTTCAGTGTTTTCCTCCGAATATATTTAGCAATACACATAGTTAAAAATATGGTAATATGGTGGCTGATCCCTGGTGGGTAGTCTAAAAATTGCCTATCAACGTTGGGTTCCTCGGAAGTAGGCGCGATATTTAGTAGCATGTGTGCTTATACGCTCTGTACCTGGTGAATGAGATGATAGGATTGCATAGTGAAATAAATGTTGTATGATCATGCAGTTTGGTCATGGATAAATCGATATGGAATGCCAGAGCTTTTAGATATTATAGGATAAAATCGCATTAAATATATACATGGCTTTAAGCTGAGAGTAAGCTGTTTACCAATGCTGATCTTAGGCAGATATTTATCACCGTTGCCATTTTAACTGAGACGTAAACGGAACCATAGAGACGTAGTAGCCTGCGGCTCTGGACCATTCACTGGTGCGCATTGTAAGTCGTTGCGATAACACGGAATTGCGTCAACCTACACGCTGTGAAGATAGTCGCGGAAAGTGGCAGCACTAGAATCGCCATCCCGGCATCCGTAAGCTCTGAGTTTAATCAAGTCTCAGTCAAGCGTTGCTTGCCTGACGTAACGGAAGTTTGGCACTCTTCTTGATAAGACATTGGTCATTTGTATTCGTGCAGGAACATAATTCGGATCTCAGCAACAAACCGAAATATCTATGACTCGGCTAAGTTTTAGTACCCCCGTTACATAGTGAGCCGCTCGCGGTTTTATATCTGTATTAGCAACGATTGGATTGAAGGTTAGTTCGGTAGCATCGTGCTTAACCCCTTTGTATTTCCATATTGCCCAGTTCATATGGTGTGGTCACAAAACGGCACAGGAAGATCCGCATTCGTTTCAGACATTTAACCATCATGCGGTTCAAATTGTGGCCCGTACTAAATTTTTTTGCCTAGGATACGCTTAAACTGGCTGGCCGTTTCGCAAGCCGCTTTGAACCGGCTCTCTGTTGGCAGACTGTTCCAAAGTAACTGTCAGGATTACAGTAGCCCAAATCTCATCATCTTGTTTCGAAGCACTGCTTTTAGTATCTTGGCGATGCACCATTTATAGCTTGTTAATATCAGTAGCCCTGAGAATTATGCAGTTAAAATATCATTCAAGAGCAGCCTCTCACAAATACTGAACAGGTTGTTGCTGTTAGAATAGGAAAGTCTTATTATTGCTACGTTATTGCACGTCTTATTGGCACCTTTAAGAACAGCGGATTGGCCACTCAATCCTATCAGGTCAAGTGAACATGTTGCTGATGCTTCGTTCACTTCTGGAACCTAGGTTGCTTGTTTCTGTACCTACGGCATTTGGTTGTTGAAGATACTCTCTATCACGAGACCGCGCACAGCTTGCGGGAAACAAAGAGTGGTCGGTTGCGTTTGTGCTCACAAACACATGTGAAAACCAAACGTGTACTTATCAGCTCGCGTGACGCAACAAGGCAAGCGGAAACATAAGGATCAGCAGCTTCGCAGCTACTAAAATTGAAGCAAAATGTCTCGTAGCCTTGTTATGCTGCTGTAAAATTGCAGGTACAGTGGCTAGAGAGAGGAAAGAAAATTAGAAACATCCATTTCGGTGTATCCGATGCGCAGATAGTAGCCGCAGGAGGCCGTCAGGTAAATGCATGCGTTACGGATGAAGAAAGTCAGTAGAATTAGACGACTTTACGTATGTTGCCTACAGAGATGGCTGCAGGGTGGTTTAAGAGCACCAGTCTTCCTCCTGTGAATGAGACCAAGATTATTCCAGTATATTTAAGGACTGATTCACGTCTAGGTCTTTTCTAATAAAGTTCTAAGACTGAATTCCAGCAACAACTTGGTCCACACCATATTGAACTGGTAGATGAACATCAAGCGTTGCGCCTGTCGAACTGGTTGAAAATTGTGCACGCATAAGAATGGGTGACGAAAATTTAGATGGTAATGACGAGTGAGGCGAGAGCAGACCTAATGTACCATGCACAAAAGCTCAGCTACTAGAGAGAGTGGCTACCACGGAGGCGGAAAGAAAAGCGAAGCTTGCAATTCAAACGCTACAGAGGTCCACTTTCGACTTAGACAATAACTGTGTTCAGCAAACATGTTCACATCAGTTCCTACTCTAACTTCGAACTGGGGAAGTACAAGACGAGGTCACGTTCAATTCGATAGTCTTTGACAGATGTAACATTTATTCACTCGAGGGGTAGTGTGTCGAATGATGGATGGTCGTGAAGGGTGCAGCAACTCAACTAAACAAATATTGTAAAGTGCTACAAGAAAATATGTTACCACGGTTTTCTGTCAGTCATATGTCTGCAAAATAGTTAAAGGGTAAAAAGGTCCAGTTAAACTAGTAACCTGACTTTGATAGACATATCTCTCGTAGTGACGACTATATTGTATTAACAAGATATCCATTTCGGTGTATCCGATGCGCAGAAGGTGGCCGCAGGTGGCTGTCATGTTAATGCATGCGTTACCGATGAAGAAAGCCAGTAGAATTAGACGACCTTACGTAGGTTGCTAGAAATATTTATTACTTTCTGTTACAGTGCAAAGTGCTGCATAGATGGTTACTGAGATGTGTAGGGGCCAGTGAAAGCAGCTTGAAGAGTAAGACACCTTAATTTAGTGCAAACAAACTGATGGTAACAAGGGGAGAGTCCCATATTTACTTGCGTATCTCTGGCTAACTCACGAGAAAGTGCTATGCGTACTGAACGCATATACAGAGATTGGAAGGATATAATGTTGGACAAGGGAATGCATGATGCGGAGAAAACAAGATGAACTATCCATGTACGTTAAATGACTTGCTATGAACTAGGCATATTGCAGCGACTTTTAAGTCAACTGTGACGATTTGTAAATCACAGGTGAGTATAGAAACTGGATTTTCTATAGTCAATGTCACAAGACGTACAGAATAGAGGATGATATATATATGTGAACTATTCGAATAACTTAGTATCTTATGATTTATAATGTGCCCTATTTTATGGTGTTCATATAGATTAAAAAACAAATCCAATTAAGAATATTTAAAGACGTTCCACGTTTATTTGATATGTATGGGTGCCCGGTGTGAAGCTCACAACTACAATCAAATACGGATTACCTTCTCCTAAGTTTAGTCCGGTACACGTAATTCTACAGATTACCTTATGTAGAGGACAGAACCTATCAGGATTATTAGGAATCCTCCTACATTAGGCAAATTAAATATCCTCTCAGAACCCACATGCAAGAACCGACAACTTTTCTACGGTAATGCACCAAGGTTACCACGTGTGGACCAATGCAACTGGTGTAAAAGACATTGATAGTAAGGGCAAATTACACGCTAAACACTATTATTTGTGTCTGGAAAAGCGAACTAATATAGAGAAGACAATATAGGTAAAGCTTTTCAAATTTTTATATCTACAGGAGATAAACGTACTTGGTTGGAGGAAAGCTTGAACATGTTCCACACGGTCATTCCTTTTTGGCTGAAAAAGAAAGGGTATTCAAATGCAATAGAGTGAAATGCAGCGTGCACGAAATAACTTCGTTGTAATTAGCTAACTTTTATTCTTGACTAAACGAGGCACGCCTGTACAGGAGTGCTGATGGTAAGAGTGCAGTAAATAATAGAAGAATGTACAATAAGGTTTGTCATACATGTTAACACCTGAATGTATACATGTGTGTGTAGCAGCGTGTTATGTGATTGTAAACGTTTTGCTAAATCTCTTGTCTTGCTTGAACGTGTTGTGTTAAAGGGAAATTTGACTGCCGTGGATTTAAAACAATTTTACCGACAAATAAGTAGCGGTGTTATTAGTTGTTGACGATTCACAAGGTTTACTTCAGGGTGCTGTTAGACAGATATTGGTGACCTTTTGTAAGGTTAACGTTTTCAAGGCGAAAACCAACCACTAACTTAAACACTGACTCCAAACTGTTGTTTGGAACTGGTAAACTCAAATCACCCAGCTGGCGCCACGATGAGGTTGTTCGGCTAGCTAACCTGGAGAAGACATTAAGGCAGACGGTATGCAAATACAGAAGAGGGAAGTTTATTTACCCCACTTCAAGCAATATGGAAATATGGGAGTTAGTCTTGTTTAAAATATTGGAACTCGAAGGGAGCGACGAATAACCGTTGATTATATTTCATCTTGTTGCGATTTAAATTAATAGAAGCATTTATTGCAGAAGCGCTTAGGTAATAATTTGAGAGCAACGATATCTCTTTGATACAGCGGTAGGAGTTCAGCTGGATTCGGTCGTGCGTTAGAAATTTGCATCTATGCCAGGCTAGTTGGATGGAATCAGAGTAGAATTTGGCGTCAAATCCTCGAGATGCTAAGCAGCGTTTTACTGTATATACCATGCATTGTCCTTTGCAGACTTTAAAGGTATGGAATTACCACCCTTGTCCTGGGCTGGATAGCTTTTCAAACATCGTCAGCTTAATGTAACTATTCGCAGCGCCATATTTAATAGCTTTGAAGTCAAGGATCGTTGTCGGCACCAATTATTCCGTAGTATGCACCGACTATGTTCGCAGTATAGGTAGAAATTCTTTTTCTCTAGATTCAGTCAGACGGCCGTTATTATCGTGGAAAGTACTAAAAGGCGTTTTTAACCCTACAGGAATCAGCAGTGAACATTCCAGGTTAAAAAATCAATTCTAACACCGTGGTCATTGTTTGTGAATGCCTAGCCACGAGAGACGTTTAAGACGATCGTGAATAAATCATTAGATGTGATATAGCGCTAGTTGCTATCCACGGATTGCATGCTACTATCGTGATCTGTTGTGGTCTGCTGCAAATCAGCCACTATGATGGTGTGAGGGGCCACCACAAACTTGCCACGCACTGTAATATAAGCAACTGACAGCAAAGTGTTACTATTCATGTACCCCAAACATGTGATTATTTCTCATAAAAACCTTTTATTCCCACAATATTGCTTTACCATGGAAGGCTTGTCGGCACGCAACCCCATTTACACTGCGATCTACATATATATTATTCTTATCAAGAAAACGAGATAATGCGAATTAAGCGGTGTGCTTGCCAACCATTATCGTAATAAATTGGAAAGGAAACCTGCATCACTGTTCAAGTTGCTAGCTTGATGAACCGCCTAAAACCGAGCATTCTCCATTTCGCTTCCTTTTTACCTTTAGCTATATAAACCCAATTCGGGTAAAACAAACGGAATCAGAAAGCGCTCGGCTTTTACCCGTTGTTAGTAATTATAAGTGCCCAAGGCAAATCATGGTACGCTATTTCTCCAGGAAAGGCAACGGTTTAAAGGTGTGAAATAATGCTGAGAGACTTTCTTGCATTGACGAAACTAACGGATATCCACAGCGAAACTGGTAGACGTGAAAATGAAAAGAAACTAAAAGTTTTTTAACAGCAAACTACTTCCGTTAACTTCAATAAAAAGGCACATGTAGTTATTTAACATTTCTTGTATTTGAATTTATTGATTTATTTTATTTAAAATTGAATCGTTGGGCTATTGCATATAACCAGCCCACAACTAATTTACTAATCTATCTAATCTGGTTGTTACTAAAGCCATATCCCCATCACGATGGTAGCATAAAGAAAAATAATTTAGCTTATTTCACGTTGAGAACCGGCCGAATGTCTACATTCCGAGGAAATAACTTACATACGGCTACCCACACACACGTCTACCCTTGACAATTAATAGTACTAAAAGTAGCCTTTTAAACTAGGATGTTCTGTTGCATACGGATTCTATATATTAAAGCAATTCCTGCATTTGATCATCGATTTAGTTTGAAAATTAAATGTTGTTTATGTCAAACGAAAAGCATTCCAATTTTGTCCTTAACACTATTTTCAGCATGGCGCAAAATATTGTTTAGCTAATGCGTTCACATTCTTCATTAATATTTTTCGTAGTACTTTTTTAAATCCAATGTAGTTAGCTGGTTAGTGGATTGCAGATGTTCTTTTAACAGCTAAATATTACAGTTTTCACGATTTTTTGTACTGAAATCTATGCGGTATATATATATATATAACGGATTCGTGCATACTTTATTTACTCTGTATAACGAATTGTAAATGTGCAGTGTTTTTAAGCTGCTTATATTTAATAATACTAGTTTCATTATTTGAAAAACAATATTTGGTAACTCGTAATACCTTTATGCATGCTCCTGTTTTCTGTGAAATAAATTAATAAAACTACCATAACAATGTTTCATCAGCGATTACCTAATACATCAGTGAGTAGCCCAGGCTAAACGCAAGCAAAGAGCTGCTTAGTGCTCATCAGATTAAGTTAATATCAGTATTAAAAATGTTTATTTATGGATTAGACAGAACATCCAATGTTATCTTCTAAAAGCTCTTTATATGTTCCACGTTAATTAGTTTGTTTTAATATGTTGCTTTTTCAGATTCAAACAATCAATAAACCTGAGAATGCGCCTTAGTCAGCAAGTTTCTTTTATGAAACGTCTGAAAGCTGTGTGTAATAAATTTATTCGTTGTTTTCAGATACAATTTATACTAAGACCTAAACTCATCACGCAAAAGTTTCCAATAATTCTAAGATATCGATTATCCACCTATGAACAAACACAAACACAAATTAGGAGAGGGTTGTAATATGTAATGACGCTTTGCATCAATAAATATAAAAATGCCCTCACTCATATGTCATTAGTTTATGTTCTTTAAGCTATTCATTACTTGATCAAGTAAGAGTCCAAACAATATAGAAATTTGCACCAATACATATTAAGGTACAGAATGTTTAACGACTATATATCTAGCACCTACAATATATATATATATATACATCAAGGGCATATACATAAAGGGCAAATTCGCGCCGTCAAATTGCAAACAACATTATGCAGTAAAAATATTTTGTTTCAGTTATGCTGTGTAAAAGACCGAAGTAATGATAAAAATGCAGTGGCTAGTCATTTGACGACTCAAGAAAGGAGCAACAATTCAAATGGCTATTTTGAAGGCCAATATTTCGAATATTTCACTAGCAGTAAAACTACAGTGAGAGGAATACCCGTGTATCTTGTGAGTGTAAACAAGTTTCAAAGTAATTTGATTGTAATGATCCGCAAACCTTACTATACCTATGTGGAGCTGCTCATAATCCTAGTATTTGTTGCCAAGATGTGTTTCTTGTCTCCCAATTGCTGACGCCTAGGCAAACTGAACCAGGCGAGAATTCCCCTTCTGGTAATCGACCTGAATGAATCGCGGAGGTATTTTGAAGGCACGCAGTCTAGAGTGTGCTCGTCAATATAGTTCAATTAGAGCTTGCGAAATTATGTTACTATGTTAATTAATCTAACTTTTATAAATTTTGATTGGATCAAACATCCACCTTGTACAAAGGAATTTGCTGCATTTATAAAATGGGAAGTCACAATGCATTCACATAGCGATGGATATTAACTAACACTAATATGAATAAGCAATAGCTTTTTAACCGTTGCAATATTAATGCCACTTCACTCGAGTCTATTTACCAAATCAGTAGGTTGGAGAACATTATAAATGATAAGATGGTAGAGAGAGATTTTTCGCATTTGATGGCACAGAAAGCTGAGAGTCAATGTCAGTTTGCTTAGAAGGCCGAGGCGATCACTGAGCACGTGGACGAATTCGTGCGGATCCGTTATCCGGTCGTCCAGTTGCGTATGGTGCATCCTGATGTGACCTAATTATGTCCGCTTGGTAAGTGGTTGTGAGCTATGAGGTAGGAAAAAGACAAACAAAAGCTATCCGCCATGTGATATATGCACAAGAAATCATTTCTGCACGTTGACTGCAATGAAATTGGCTCAGTAACATTGAGCGTTACGAATGATGCACATTAATGTGAAAGGAAGAAGTAATTGTGCATATTTATCAACCAGCGGATAGGTTCACAAGTTTGACTTCATCATTTTGTTATGTAATTTAATGTGACCTAACAGCATTTAATGACTTTGCGAGACAGTAATAATAAACTTTAAAAAGGAAGTATGTCGGGCACAAGCGGTCAAGTTATGGTAATTGGTCAAATGCCAAAGTGTTTCCACTTATCGACACTGTAAAAGCAGCTAGATACAATCATATATTAATTAAAAGGTGCATTTTCTATTTCGCGTCAAGTTAGCAAGACGGTAATGTTACGTTGAACGGATTGCTGATGCATCGAAACGAAATATCCTGAGATGGATAGGCAGAGGTAATGAGATACTTAGTAATTGTAGATGTTCAAGCACTTCCGCCATAAATGAGTGAT
>CALYDF020009136.1:0-11125 GCA_944474145.2 Dicrocoelium dendriticum
ACGGACGGGCACAAAGAGCCCACGGCGCAGAAACATTCTACGACTACTCTATGCTTCGATATTCCGACGCGCCACCATCGTGTATCACGTAGTTGTCACAACCTCCTCAGTGCTAAGACTTACTGACGTCGCCGCTAGTTCAGCGACTGTACTGAGGCTGCTGCTATGGTTGCGCACCCATAATTCCACCGGATTTGATAACTCTCACCCGAAAGCACTGCAGATGGCAGTTTTTCAGAACCCGCCAACTATCGTCCAATGACCCTCCCCCAATCTTCTCAATGGTGATGGAAGTGATCTTTGATGATGCACTACCTGCTTATTTAGAAAGATCCAACATGATAGCACCGGATGAACACGGCTGCTGTCAATGCCCGTCATGTTTAAACAAACTACCGATTGCGTTTGGCAATTAGACCGAAACAGATGATAATGGAACCGTAGCTGGTGCTATCAATCTAGATTTTTTATGGTCTCCAGTCGTCTGGATCACGGCATCCATCTTCATAAGTCCCGAGCCCACGGAATCGGAAATCTTATGCTTAGATGGGTCAGCAAATTACTTCTTAAATGGCGACTGCGGCTACGGGTTCCGGGATCATTGTCTGATCTGTTGAGATGGAATGCGGTGTTTCACAAAAATGAGCGATGGAGCCGCTCTTATTCCTGCACTTCAATAACCACATTACGATGTCATCGAGTCGAATTTACTGCTTTGCGCCCAGGAAACCAAAGTGTGGCCGGGGTCAATCACTAGGAGAAAGGTGATTTGCTACGACCAGACATAGACTCTGTCTTTTCCTACCTAACACAGATATATGCAAAGCAATTTATCTACATCATCAGCCAAATAACACATATGATGTCGGAAACCACATACTGTAGCTCGCGACCTTGGCCTACTGATTCAGGCTGACCTCGGATGTCCGTAACAAGCTGTGAATGTGTCAAAAACCAAGAACCGACATGTGAGTTGCTTACGAAGGGCATTCGGGCAGTTCGACACTTCCATCTTCCTCCAAAGGATTGATGTGTACGTGAGGCCCATGTGGAGCACGCAATTCACGCCTAGAAACCGCAGCAGAAACACGACTGGCTACACTCCAGACTCCACAGCGGAAGTAAAGAGCGCATTCCATCTGCCATACCAAGTGTGCCTGAAGGTGCTAGGAGTGTACAGTGGAATGTACGGCCGTCTACAACCTAAAGTTATATTGACCTATCAGATTCTGGGAAACCCAAGTCATATTTACCGTCACCTACCGAAGCTTAGCCATGACGCCAAATTAAGTGACTATCAGCTGAAGGCGATTAGAATGCCGTCAGAATCTTCTCTCCCTCCAAATTTAGCAGCCGAGGAACGCTCTTCTTAATTATATCACTTCTGCGTTCCGTTATTCATCTTAAAAAACACTTGACAATGCATTGTACCATTTGCATTACGCAACATGAGGCTCGCTCATCGGGCGCTCATCAGTCCCCCACAAAATCGGAGTAGGCGGATTCGCATGTGCGTTCACGTGAGTACTTGGTTGAGTCCACAGTTGGATAGTTTGGCTATCAAGCTACTTGTTTTGTTTTGATCGTACTTATTTCACACAGATAATCCTGTGAATATTTACCAAGCCTTGGCAGGTGCCTGCATGGCAGTGGCGGATGGGTCGGGCTATATCGCAGTTAGCTAACAATTCGTGATGGTCGGCTACCGTCCTCCATGGCGCAGTTGCATAAGCTGCGGGCTAGTTGGAGCAAGCCACTAGCAGTCATGGGTTCGATATTCCGTAGAGGACCGAAGGATGCACACCACTGACGAGCCCCAATAGGGCGAAACGACCGTCTGGTGCTTTTCCGGATAGGTAGTTGACTTATCTGGATTGTCGGCTGACTGCGACGAACAAAAATACTCACAAAAATCCTTCTATTCATGAGTAAGCCTTGGCTTTTTATCCTTATTATACCACGGTTCCGTGGCTGCACCTTCACCGACATAAGGAGACGTGATGTATGCAAGAATGCCAACTCAGGGCAGCAGGGATATCGGCGTAATTTGTGGATTGCGAGAAGTCACCGCGTGTCCCCATGTGCTGTCACGACTCAGCAGCATTCGCACCGGAATTTTTATCATGTTCTTATGCTTGTGATCACGTTAGATATAACACATCCGTGCATGATACACAACAAATGAAGTCTACGCAAGATGTGCACCGAAACAGGGAAGCAATACTATCCCATCAATTTGTCGTTCCGCTCTCCAACTGCCCACTTGTTTTACGAGATGCATTTCCCTGTCGCTTTTTCCATCTAGATGACTTGTGCTGTATGTGGCTGTCGACTCTTTCTAACCTGCTCTCCATCATTTGTAGCTTGCATACAACAAACATCGGACGCAGTCGCTCATACTAGTCTACGTTATTCATTTGCCAGGCATCTTACTTGATTGTCACAGGTGGTCGACGCAACAGACTGCACTGCATTTTTGGGACAAGGGAAATTCACATACTGATATTCTTCTGTTATCTTTATTGCTCGTGAAGTACCGTACCCTAGTCTTCTTCGGGAACGTAACAGGGGTGTTCAAAAGTACAGAAAACTCGCTGCATGCACCCACGTTTCCATCGACAATGTCACAGTGAGCCACTCACTTCCTGCTCTCGCAAGCCCTTTCAGAGTTCTCCGGTGAATTCTGATGCGCATAGCTTTAAACCACTGTCCAGCAAAAAACTGTATCGAAAGACGACCCCAAGGCCTACTTCTTCCACAGCCCAACTTCAACCCTACCTCTTCCATATCCACTTGCGCTCCTATCTGTGATTACTTCCGGCACCTATCCGAAACCCGAGTCCCCATTCATGCTGATTACAAACTCGGCCCCTGGGCCAAGACGTGCGATAAAAGCGCTAGGACACCGAATGTCCATTTCATTTAACGGACTCTATATTTCCTCTAATCTCGTTTAATTATCCTTTTTTGTGATCTAATCACTGTGTACACGGTGAAACCAAGTATGGCTCCAAATAAACCAAGTGTTTGTTAGGGAAGGTATAAAGTGGGAAAAACACGGTACACTCGGTTGATGGTTTATAAATGGCAGAAGTTGAATTCAAAATCTGTTTTCCGTAATCATTCGCTCAGGGCCACCGACTACAGCCAAGAAATCTGTTTCTTTGATCATAGTTGCTTTCTGCGCAGCATTGCTGGAGTCGGATGGCACCAGCGTGTCCGCAACGATGCTGTGCGTTGGTGAGTACTAGGAAGTGATAATCATGCTGGCACCCCAGAACAACAGATAGCACTGAATAAGTTGCGTTGGCTCGGGCACGTGCTACGTATGCCTGGTCACCGCTTACCTAGAAGGGCCTTGTTTAGTTTGACAGGTGTAGGGTGGCGCAAGGCTCGAGGTGGACAGAAGTTGACTTGGCAGCGGGAAATGAAGTCACTGGCTACCAAACTGGGTGCCGTTGGTCCGTCTCTCCTTCCGCGCTGGAGTCCACCTGACTCGCCTTGTGCTTGGCTTGCGACTTTACAAGACATGGCTCGCAGTAGACACCAGTGGCGCGTCTGCTGTCGTCTCCTAATCGGATTGTCTGTTTAAAGTATGTTTGGTGTTGAGTTATCTGCGGGGTAATGGCTGATTATGACGCGTGGCAGTGAGAGCGGCAAGGAAGCTGTCTCGCCGATGCCGACTTACCTTTGTACGATGGCCAGCTGTTTGTGACGGTATGTTGTCTACCCAAGGTGTAGGCGCCTTGACCTTGAATGTTTGATTAGGGCATTAAGGTTTTCAGGTAAGTCCCCTTTCTCTCCCTCTTCTTATTCTTTATTTCATAGGTCCTCATTGTTGTATGGCAGCGAAGCATCAGTTCAAATGGCTGATGTACTACTGTTGATGATGATGATGATGATGCTATTACCTCTTTTTTCCCGTCGCAAGTGACTAACTGCCCTGGAACCTGGAATCTTGTTAAAAACATCGCCTTATATATTTTTTTCATCCAAAGCTGTTATGATTGAGGGAACGCCGCCTCTTGATATGATTGCGTTATTGCCTGATAAGATTGTCGCTGGCACAGTTGGAACACGCCTACGATGATGACTTGTTACGCTGGCCAATCGAACGGTTACGCTGACCTGAGGACGATAGCTTAGTCGGTGAGAGAAAACTGAGCGTGCGTGTGAACTATCCTAGCCGCACGTGTTCGGATAGACGCTGAGCCCTCGGAACGGACGCACACGAGAGGGGGTTACGGTAGACGCGCACTAATGACTTAGATGCGAAGGCTGCTCGGCTAACGACTCACACGCAATCACGTGACTCGACCGACTCCAAACTGAGGCAAAGAGAAAGAAAAGGCAATTGGTCCTCTGTAGGCTCTTTTACGACCAACAAAGGGCAATCACAGCCAGTGCTATGGGTTATTAAGTTAGGGAAAACTTTCACCACGCAGAGGTGGTAGTTTGCAAATCAGCATTGTCGAAAGGTGCGCAGTTGGGCACGTCTCGGAGTGGCTGAGCTCTGCTGCGTTGTGGGGAGGAATTGGACCTCAGTTTCCACAGCCATTCTGCCGGGGTTTCTAGCGTGTCTTTTGCGGGAATTTTTAACGTGCCCGCAACAAAAGCGAAGCGCAATCGTTCAAAAGTTTCACGTTCTTTCTATTACAGACGCATCCGCTGCCGAGCAGCCATGTTACAGCCTACTAACTGCACACACACTCACGTGACTAAATATCACCTTTGACTACATCCTTCGGAAGCAGACATTGGCCCTGTTTTCTTATTGGTTTGTTTGTCCCATTTGTTTCCCGTTTGGTTCGATGTAAGAGTCAGAAAACAGCTTCATGAGTGCGAGCAGTGTTTCTGCTTCTCTAACGGATCCATACACAGAATCGGAAGACATGATCGGTATGTAAACATTTCAAGCAGGAAGTAAGGAATAGTAGGGAGTTAAGAAGTAGGGATGTGGAGGCACTGGCCTTGTCAGAGTTTCCTTTCCATAAGTTTAATTGCGGCTCTGTGACTGGCTAAATGCAAAGTGGAGATGAACCTGTTTCTGGTCTATCTCAAAAGGAGGGGTTATTTCCGTGTTGGCGCTATCTCCGCCTCGTAGCCAGTAGGAGACTAACATGGCAATTAACAGGAAATATACCTGCAAGTTCGGTACCAGAACCGGCGGCGGGTAAATTACAAGTCATGCAATTGAACCGACCCCTACGCGTGACATCCATGGTTGTATAGCATCTGTACCAGTTAGAGCAACTCGCAGTTGCGTACATGCTAATGGTCTGATTTGCACCGCATTGCGATGTATTCAACCATTGATTAACGAAACCAACACTATCCGGTCGTTTACGCCAAGGCATCACACACTTTGTATTCATTTGATCTCATTAGATAGTAATAGTCTGGGCAGCCAGTGGAGATGATTTTTACCAGTCTGCCAGCTGGATGCACGATGAAATTGTTCATAGATATAAAATCTCCGGTGTACAAACGCATTTAACTGGTCATAGAATGTAACCAGCAGCATAGTACACAAATGTTCGTTCAACCTACCGAGATCACTAATATGTTTTGTTTTAATGGACGTTTCTCAGATCGCGTATCTAAGGGTTTAATTTCTATATGCTAGCAGAAAGTATTAAATATGCTTTTCAGATTGTGTACAAGGCTACGCACTCAAATCTTTGGCTTTGGCAGCCGCCAACTTATAAGAAACTCCCGTTCTTACCGTTTGCATCAAACGCAAAAGTGCTCTTTATTGCTTCCCTCCCGCCCCCACACACACACACACACACACACACACACATGTACTCATGTGTCTTTGTCATGGACAGATTTGACCATCTCTCAGACGGCGATTTCAGCATATCTCATAAAATCACAATGTACAACAAGATACGGGGCGCGAATATCAGAGGATCTATCCAATTTTCGTGCGACAGACTGGCGAAACGCTGCCGATAGTGGAGACGGCTAACCCTATGATCACTAACTAAGCTATTGATGCCAACCTAAGCCTTGGTCCCAAGTGGGATTGTGGATCGCAATCTAGACGCACGGCAGATACTCTAAAACCTAGCCACCAGTACACACCTATTCTGGCAGACAAGAAGCAGCGGATCGCCACCGGCACGACAGTTGTGAGCCCGCATTGCAGGTAGAGGACAATAAGTCCCTGATGCAGTGGGATTGGGAGTGACCAGAATAATGAGGCCCAGCCGAAGCGTACAGGCACATTGGGCACATTTCTTCACGAAGTATGGTCACCAAATCTGTTCAGCTTCCCCATGTTTGGAATGAAGGACCATGTATCACCAAAGAGGGTTGCTTTCAAAGTCTCATTTTTCACAGCAGGATTTATGATCAGAAGTAGGAAGAGAAAAAATTCTGAAGAATAATAAACGCCCTCTGGTCCAACGGTTCTATGAGGCATCAGATCATCATCCTTATTATACACGTTAGCTGCATGTGGAAAACACCTCAGCTATTGTGCTGCAATACAAAAGACAAGAAAAGGAAAACAATCAGTGGCACACCCGCCGAGTCCCCAGTAACGGATTGAGATCATGCAGTGGCGTAGCGACTACTTTTGCCGCCCGTGGCGGATGTAAAATTGCCGCCCCGTGGCGGTTGTACAAGCGTAAACCCACACAATTGCTAACAAACCCAACATTGTTGGATTCATGTAACAACAAAGATCAAAGTCAAAATCTTGCCGTAAACTCAGGAATTTGTATTGTTACAATACTCGGAAGCAAAAGTTACGGATACATTTTTTCGTGCCTTACTTGAAGCAATGGTTTTGGTAACACCAACAACAACAGCTCATTAGTAAATTCCATCTCTATGAGAAGAACCGCGAATTCTTGTCTGGTTCATTGATGCTTGAATAGGCACAGCTAGCTGTGCCAATAGTTAAAGTAAGGAAGGTGCATAGCAACTTCCAAAGGTGACATTTCTGTATGAAGTTCAAATGTTCGGAAGATTCATTAGTTTTGTCGTTTCCTGAATTTTTCACAAAATAGTGCACTCTTCTCCTTTCGACCAGGAAGTTCGCTTTTGCTATATATTCCTCAACTTCCCTAAGCGAACAAGCACACTTACTATCAGGCAGATTTACCGGTGTAAGAAGATGATATCCGTTTACAACGTCATGAACATGCTGAAATCCACAGGATTTGGTCAGTCAAACTGTCCATGAAAGACAACATTTCATGTTTTAAAGTATCGAGACATCATGGATATATCAAACAATTTTTGTCTGTCCATGCGTTTCCCTCGGTGGATTCGACACTCCATTCTTACCATCAATTCAGCGTAGCGTTTCTTTGATTGATCCATTGTAATTTCAAACATTTTCTCTATTCTGAAGATGGAAAACTTAACATTATATGCTTGAGAAACTTTGCCGCAGACCCAACCCCGTTTGGTTTAGACATTTCTATGCATCCTTGGTTTCTATGAGAACAGATCTCCTGACTCATAAACGAAGTAAACGGTAACGACAATACCAAGGTGGGATCAAAGATGCATCTAATCGTGTGGTTGCATTTTCTCAATAATCGGTGAAATGTTTCGGAGAAGTGATGAGTTCAGAGTATTTCTGCACCACACCGTTTGCAGCGCCTACTCGACTACTCAATCTAGATTTTACAGCCACTTGATAGCTATACCGTTGACTTGAATCAAACCATTCCAGCGACATTTAGAAGTCAAAAAATGAGAATAGCCGGTCTACCCTATCAGAAATCTAACAGAATGAGCTGTCGCAGAAGCTTCATGAACACAAGCCAGATTCACCGAGGGGTTTGTACATGACACAAATGTAGCTTTGGATTGATTTTGCAGAGAGCTTTGCACACCTGTTTGGTAACCCTCCGTAAGAGCAGCGCTTTTTAATTCCTGGCCACGGTAGTCATTACTCGTTCTTCGCTACTCCCAATACCACTCCCGATACTTTCTCTGCTATACTATTATTCTCAACGAAGCTGTTAAATTACTCCTCTACCATCAATTCATTTCCACTCATCTGATTTTTGTGCGATACATCGGAAGTGCTATCAAAAATTAAGCAAACAGTGGTTTTCCTTGACCTAATCGCTTTTATTTCTCACCTGCTTTACCCAGCTGCTCACACATTTCGAATGCGTTGCGAGGAGGAAAAATTGCTCTATCCACCCCAGCTGAACTGTCAACAAGTGTTCACAAAGAACAGGCACATACTCGGTCAACAAATGTACAAATACTTAACCATTCCTTTTTTCTTGACCTCCTTCCTCATCCTGCATGAGTCTCGGAGACCACAGTGTCTTGTTTTGCTCGACGTGAAACCTGGTGATATCAAATATTCTAATCAACCTTTCAGGCCACCCCTTTTCTAACATTTGCCCCCTTCAACTAGTTGTGTTGCTAGCCTTTTGCTGTTGGGGAATGACTGAGCACACGATTTCTCAGATTCGTATTCATATGCTTTTGGATTTAGTTCCACTAGTTACTGCAACCCTCATAGGTCGAAAAACTCGACTGTCCAGTTGCAAAAATCCTGCAGCTGAAACAAAACATGGCCTATTTTAAAGGGAATACGTCCTCCGTGTTCATAAACCTTGCTCGTTTTCTCGCAACTCTCGTTCCAGGTAGCGGCGCTTATTAAATTCATGACCGAGGTGTTTCACGAGTATAAATCAGAGCCGGACAAGCATAGTGAGAATTTCATGGTCAATCGTAACCGGCCACATCCATAAAAGCGATTGATCTTCGTGTTATCGTGCCAATTCTTCAACTTCGCGCATATCTACATCAGCATTGCAAACATTTCCCACTGCATCTATGCTTTCGATATCACTTACTCTTTCCCGGAGATCTGCGTTTGTAGTACCAATTTTATCTCCGGTGTCAGCATGATTGTTGCTTTTCGTTTTGACCACTTCACTCACGGAGGTAATTTCGATGGTTCGTAGAAAGTAGAAGTCACGTATTAAGTCAGGTATTAAATTGTGCACCCAATCGTCAACCCTCGGTAGCTCAGTGGTAGAGCAGCTGACCGGAGATTCGTGGGACCGGGGTTCGATTCCCCGTCGAGGCAGATTATTGTATGCAGTTTAATCTTGACTTCTACTTTCTACCAACGTTACGCTACTCACAAACATCCTTCAAGTAATTTCGATGGATTTACACTTAGTATTGAACAACCACCTGTACTCAAAATGTCGCCCTTGGCTGACGTCCCCCCATATGTTACGCAGTTGTTGTTATGAGAAGATTTTAGTGGGTTCAATGCAGCTCGCACTCAGTGTCCTGAGTGGAACTCACTTAGTTCCTTGTGGCTTGGCGTCAAGGGCCTGGGGACGGCTCGATTGTTAGTTGGTAGCGTTCCACTAGTCTATAGCGCGTAAATTCAAATCCAAATAATAGATCAGAAAAGAATAATCCCTTGAACATAAAGGTTTACTGTTCCGTTTCCAGCGCTAAACAATTAGAATAGATTACCTTACCGAATTTCCACTTTTAACATTGTTCAGTATGCATCTAAACACTTGAACACAAGTTGGTGTGTGGACGGAAATAAGTGCTCCATTGCGATAGAAGAAAATGGGAAAAGCAGACATGTTAACTGCGGGCACGGCCGCCATATTGAAGGCTGTGGGTGCATATGGATACAAGCCACTTATTAGGTGCGCATGCTGTGATCCCACAGCAGGCATTTAGGAATTACGGCTGAAAACAGAACTTTACCCTTTACATACAAAATTTTAGGAATCGTTCATTGAAACAAAAGTCAAGGGTTCTAGTTAACTCGAAGGAAGTTTAATGCATTAACCTGTTGCCCACTACTTTTATAAAAAGTCGTTTCTTATATCTGTTTGAAATACAGAGTGGTGGATCACTACCTTGTTAGTTGAGCAATCTGATTCGCCTCATGATGGTTGTATGTCTAAGGTGAACGCGGCGAAATCTACTCAAGTTTCGCAGAGCCATGCGAGCTCCGCAACAGCCATTCTGTTCGAACTCCGCACAACACCACTGATCCACTTCACAACCGCTGTTTCATTACGGGATTACGTGAAGCGAAATGAACAATGAACAATGATTTATCACGAGATAAAAGCAAGTGCTTGACATGTCCCGTAGGATGGTAGCGGTGATTAACGTGACATCCTACATCTAAGCGGAAATTTTCTCCGTCACCAAATAGATTGGAGATCGGTGGATACTGAGGGCTAGAGATTATCTCCCCATTTGCACACGAGCAATGGCTTATCTTCCCCAGCCGTCTGTCCTTAGTTAAAATTTTTAACCACAGTATCCAAAGACGTCCAAGCTACAGACATTCTTTGTTGGATTAATAGTCTATAGACGCCTGTGCAGTATCTGTTGTTGGTTTCATTCACTAAGGTGAAGATGCGACAGTTTATGGAGGGGTGAAAAAGCTGGCAGTTTCTATATCGCGACAGATAGTCGCAATGGAAATCCAGCTTTGACACCCGGGGAATTGCAATGAGACTTTCTTGGGGATTTTCGTAGGAAAAGAAGGTGAATCCAAATGATTTTGCATATTTAGCAACTGATGAAGTTAATGCTACTACGAAGTATATTACTTTATAATTGCCACTGCATACGTGCAGCAAGTATTCTATTCTTGTTATTTTTACTTTTCATGTGTTTCAGAAGAAATTTAAGCTGAATGGACTACCCAGATGACCAGTGACAAAACACACTATCACCGCTCAACACTCCAAATCATTGTCTCTGGTGCCTCTTTGGGTTGCAACACAGCCACGTACAGCACTGCCCAACTGAGCTACTCGCGGGTTCAACTGACCCCGGTCATATCAGAAAGGGGGATGCTTGACTGTCCAAACTCATCACAGTCTATGGTGCAGTTGACCTCTGACCCAGTACTTTGGGTTCTTCAAGGCAGACCAGCGAGCTCTACATCTTCCTCCATTATCCGATTGGTTCAGCAGTCAACAACAGCAAATAAGTGAACCACCGGTTCTCAAAATCCTCGATGTTCTGTTGCAGCCAACGCAGTGGATAGTTTTCGATTCCACAGCCAAAGGACTGATATACACTACACGGTATGTAGATACTTGCAGTAGGATACTTGCAGAGGACAGGGCTGGCGGCT
>CALYDF020009137.1:0-11035 GCA_944474145.2 Dicrocoelium dendriticum
TTGACCCAAACTCTGGTTGAATTGACTGACTACTTTTTGACTTATCCCCATGGAAGTAATACCTTAAGTCACCCTTGTTCGTGACTAGTAAGTACACTGGTGTGCTGCTTATTCCGGAGTTTGTCGTAGTAATCAGTTGACGGTGTGCATGTTTGTGTAGATTGGCGCGTGTGCTAGTTATCAAATCATCCGCGATTGCACTATGCCACACGAATTTTTCATCCACATCCGTCTGGTTCCCTATTTCAGCTGGATAAAAGCGTAAACGCTGCAGATCATAGGCTTGTCTGACAAATGTAACTATGCCATCAGAAGACGAACAGGCGAGGGACCCTACCTTTTTGCGCGGTCCGGAGGTCCCGAATAAACGACGTTATCATTTGCTGGCGGAAATATTACCTCCGCCTCCAGATGTGCCGCTGCCAGCGGAACCTCCCTTTGATGCCAACGAGCTGTTCAAGTTGACCTTCGGAAACAAGCTACCAAAGTTTCTGGTGCAGGTTGATGAATTTACTCAGGTGAGTAGGTTGTACCTCACGAGCCCAATAATGTTCGTATTTGAGCAGGCCGTACTAATTCGCCAGGTAGGTGGGGTGTTTAAGTTAACGTGAGTCTGGACTTTGTCTCAACATTGGTTTTGCTGCAACTTTGTCGCAGGTAGATTTTATCCTCTGAGCTTTCTTCTGTTCGATACGATTTTACAGTTGCAGCGAAACAGTGACAACTAAAAGCTGACAAGGTTAGGTATAATTGACTTTCACGTTGTCTGAACCCTGTGCAAACTATCATTTCCAGTTTTACTTGTCAACAGCGTAGTGTTGTCTGGTAATCAAGTAACAGTTTCTTAGTACTGTAAGTCACAAACATGATGAGAGAGCAGGCTGTAATTTTTGCAGACGCCGAGTTGTCTTCACACTTTCAACATTTATTCCAAAGTGTGCACATTTCTCACTCAGCCATACACCAATCATCAGATGAGCGGCAATAACTCGGTTACTAGACTTCGCCATATTACGTGTGGTGGAATACGGTATTTAAGTCTATGACAACGTTATTGGGACACGTTCCATAACAGAGAGATCGTTACTAGCAAATTGATACCTTGTCAGTTTGGCGACAGCCTTCCTCTCTAATCGGATGGTGATAGCGATACTCAGTTATCTACTGCACTGAGACCGAGAAAAGCAGAGTTTCCGATGACTCACCTGGTGTGCTGCTCTATTTGGGTTTACAGTCAGTACAATTGATCCAAGTCTTGTGCTAGCCTGTAAGCGTACAGTGAATTGCTGCACTTAGATACGCTGTCCCGGTGCGTTCAGAGAAATTTCCGCTTCAAACAGAACCTCGACGTGACCAAACATCTGAGAAGGTAAACCACAGCATCATATCATAGCTGGGTGAATACTGCGAAGGATGACTGTATCTGCATAGTTGAACTTAAACCGACTTAGGGTTATTCAAACAACGTCAACTGATGTTTCAGCAGTAAGGCCGATGTTTCAGCCACTTAGCGTGACATTGTCCGTTACTCGTGTATCGGACAGCACCTGCGTGTACTACATCGAAACAAGATAGAACCCAACTGCGATTGCAGCGCTAAATTTACCAGCCTTGTTTTTGGAAAAGGGCGAGTTACGTTTTTCCAAAGTCTATGGACTGACTTCGTGATCAAGCGCACTGCTCGTACGCCGTGAAAATACCACCCCTTCGCCCATTGCACACAGTGGGCTTCCGACTGTTGATTCGAATAGATAGTGAACATCTAAGCTTTTGTTTGACATTCTGCTGCGTAGTTTACTGAATGACGGTTAGCAGGCCTAAATTTGAAACGGCTAGACTGAGCATTGGTCAACTCCTTCATCACCAACAGCAGTATGTCTGTACAATGAACTGATGCTGTCATGCAAACATGTTGACCTATGGAATGAGTACCAATACGGTGTGGGGTGAAGGGGGCCTACATGCCCCAAGCGAGCATTCTTAGTCATGTACAATCCGCAACAACTAGCTATCTTGCAAAGACAAGCGCTAAGATGAGTGTCCAAACAGGATAGTATACCTGGGTGATGACACAGCAAGGCAAACATACAGTGAGCGTAGTACACAAGGACTTCGATAGTGTGTGAGATCTACCGGTTACGACGAGTGTGGTATGGTCTGGACGCAGATTCACACTCAGTTGTTGATTGAAATTAATGCCACCAATCGGACTAACACACGTGTCACATAACCCTTCGTTGTCTTTCAGATTCTTCATTCTTGCACCTACTATAGCAGTCCGTTATGTACGAATTCCAAATTTTACGACGAGCAGTACGTACTTCGGTTTGATTCCGAAGATACAGTTAACCATTACCCTACTGGAGCGAGGATGCACCAAATGGCTGGGTGCACAATCCCCGTGTAGTGGGCTTATAGAGAAGTAATCATTAAATCGCCGCTAAAACAAGTGTTGTGGGCTCATCCTGTGCCTGCGAGCAGGCCATCTACCATGCAATTGACTTTACCCAATACAGAATGTACACGTTCGTCGGGACCATCACCATTAGCATTTTACACCGCGTATCATACGATAGAACAGTTCGTTGGTAATCGTAAAACTATTGGGAGCCAGTAGCGCGGAAACCCACCACTTCCGATGTGGTCCCATTGATTGTAATAACCGAGTTTTACCTCAAAGTAAATCGAAGTCTTGGTTGGGATTGCGTGTTGCGGTCCACCCTACCCAGCGGGTACTCCAACCCCAACTTTGAACCCCTAACTAGTGTCAAGTGTTGCTCACGGATCTCAGTGACCTAGTGACCAAGCCGTTAGGCTTTAACCATTGGGCCCCGAGTTTCACTACCAGTTCAGGCTATATCTAATTGATGAGTTCAATCGAGGACGAGCCCGGTCGTATGGTATCAATGTTCGAAACGAGCAACACCGGAGCCCCTACAGTTACGGTCCTGGTAATCGGAATAGTCTATACCTGCCTCAAAGTAAGACTAGGTCATAATAGAGATTGCGTGTCATAATCCAACCACAAGTTAAGTACTTCAAGGTCTCCCTGCATCATTGAAACTTGTTACGGATTGCTTGTTCCACAGTGATGCACCGTTTTACATTTTGATTAGTTCAGTCAACTAACTGCGATCAGAACACTGAAATTTTTCACATCCCGTTGTTGCGACTCGCCTGACCATGTGCATGATAGCTGACAGTAATGAAGGAGATAAAGGGTAACGCATAAATGAAGGTAGAATAAACCTGGTTTCAAGTTAATGACTAGACGCGAAAGCTCCACAGACTCCACACCCGCGTATCGGTTAAAGTCTTCAATGGCCGATCCTATTGACCTGAACTGCGGTGTTCCACTAGGATCAGTGTTGGGGCCACTCTGATTTTTGGTCCTCATCAAAAATCTTGCCCGTGTAATCTAGTCGGATTTCTTGCTTTCAGCCGATAGCATCAAAATATGGTGGGCGTTAGCTAATCAGGACGATCGTGATCCGTTACAACAAGATCTGGACCGCGCTTTGAAATGTTCAAAGTCAAATCTGTTTTTCTCAATGCGGACATGTGAACAATTGTACATATACGCCACAGGCCCATTAACGCCCAGATGCTTGGAGACCACATCTTGCAGACCGCCTCATGAGAGCACGACCTTGGAGTGATGATGCGAGACGGCCTCGGCTGTTCGGAGCAGTGCCTTAAGGCATCCAAACCGCGAATCAACATGTTGGTCTCCAACGTAGCGCGTTCATGCGGTTCGTCACTTCCATCTTCCTGCAAATGCTCAACGCATATATGAGTCCCCATGTAGAGTGCGCCATTCAAGACTGGGAACGCCGGCTAAAAAGCGATCTGGTTGCACTGGTAACCCCAAAGCTAAGGGCGACCAAAAATGTGAAGAACTTGTTCCACCTGTCATACCAACTGCGACTGTAAGCTCTCGGAGAGCACGGCAGAAGTTATCACCGTCTTCCGGGTGACTTCATTTTGGCGTCAGATTATGAAAACTTCAGTCACGCTTGCCGCCACCTCCTGAAACTTTGCCGTACGACAAAAGTGAGGGGTCACAAGCTAAAAATGGCCACCCAATACAGTCAGCTGGAATGTCGCAAGAATTATGTTTCTCTTAGAATTCGTGAGCCGTGGAACGTTCTTCCGCCTTATGTCATTGCTGTGCTCACGCCACCCATATTTAAAAAACGACTTGAGGATGCATTACGCCATCTGTATTGCTTGATTTGACTTCTGTTCCTCGAATGACGACAAGACGCAGACAAACATTTTGCTCACCAATGTCCACTGAATCGGGGTCAACGAATATACATGTGTGTTAACGTGGACATTATGGTGAGACCACAGATGCGCGTTTAACTTTGCAGTCGTTTGTAATTGAACTTATGTAATTCACACAAACCATCCAACGGGACTTGTCAAGCCCGGACATTTTTACCCGATTTAAACCATTGTTCCATTGAAAACGCGAGTCCCGAAGCACTTGTTTAAGAAGAAATCACAACACATGGGTTAAACCAGGCCCCCAATTTCCCAACACCTCTTACCATTCATCTCGTGGCTATCATAAGCTTTTACAGCCAAATAGAGGTAACAATACGTCAGGACAAACAGTCCGCTAGCGTACTAGATTTCCAACTAATGTAACAGGCTCAACTTTGATAGACACTCCAGTCTTTATGGGAATTCTGCTACACACATTGACTGGAGCATTTTATATTGCTTACCCAGCTCTACCCACTATATATGGTCAACGTCATACAACTACTGGTCATCAGCAACTAGCCGCTTCATAGTTCATCGTAGATGAGATGGCTCTTTTTCCGGCCCTAACTTCAGTTGACGGGATGATATCGTCGTCTCCATAGATACTTAGGATGAACGTACACAATAAAACAGCCAGATGCGTGGACGTTAACCTCAACAGTTAATATCTTTGGATAGCAACGTCGAATACCACCGCTTTTGGTTCTAATACACTGTCTCCAGCGAAATCACCGAAGAAATAGGCCTTCGTGGTTCTAACGCTGCATACCCCATTGGATCGAACTCCTGGAACGATGTACTCTGGGGACAGGCTATTAGCCAGATGCCAATCTCCGTGGCTAAAGCATAACTCAGCGACAACTCCGCGCCATAGATTACGTTACCTGAGGTTCCAAGCAGCACACTCCCCTCCACCGATGACCTAAGCGGTTTAAGAATCGGGATCAATGAACTGCAAGTAACTAGGAGAAACTGCAGTACCCAATTTTTTCTGTCAGCAACTCACTTGTACCTGCAGTATGCAGCTATATCCAGGGACGATTAAAATCAAGAACAACTTCTTGTTGGGTAAGCTTGCTACAGACATTGGCAAGATAATGTTAGCAGGAGGGGATTTGTCAGAAGGTAGACTCCACAACCTACCAAACGTCATTGCTGTCTAGCCTGTCTCACCGCCGCTTCCTACGACTAAGTTTTATCTTAATCTGGAACGCATTCGAAGTTATATCCGTCTCTAGCACATAAATCAGCGGCCGATTGCATAAATCTACTCTACTTGCAATTTGTCCAGTTGGACCACTAGCCCAATACTAGGCCTAAACCCTCTTCACACCTACACATTTATACAAACTCACAAGGGACACGTTGATAAACTCGACCTTATCACTCCCGCGCCTATCATTCGCACCAGTCTCGATTCCAATAATTAAGGCAATCGTGAAAGAGCACGATGCAACCTTCCTTCTTATTACATTGTACGCTTTCACTCATTCTACTTAATGGCGGCATGAACAGCAAACGGAACTTTTAGGCACACAATCAGTCGCTTTTACCGAAATGTGGTTGTCATACTAATTCTTCTTGCGTAAATCTCCACAAGTGACACAAAATGTCATCACTCATTTTCCATCTCAAATTGACACTGAACCCGGTTCACCTCCCAGCTACGCAATCCATAGCGAAGTTGTTGATTGGATATGCCAACTGGGACACACTCCCTCTCAACCAATGTACGCACTGCAGTGGATTTGTTTTGTCGAGTATAACACATGCCCCAAAAGATGAGACCGAACTCCCTAACAACACGAAATCCAGGCAGCTAGCTTAGAGAATTAAAACGACCTGTGATTTATCACTGAGTTTCCGAATACGTCAGTTCAGATACAGAGTTCACATGCGCAAGCAGTGCGGAGAAAAAGTGACGAGCAGTTGGCTCTACGAGCGATATGTCATTTTTCTGGACTGTCGAATCAATAGCATCTTTCCTCTCTATTGGTTGAGAGAGTGGTCTCTTACTTCACTATTCCATTCTCATCTGTGGAGATTTTATCTCCATCATCATAACCTCTATAAATCTCGAGACTGACCCCCTAATTACACGCATAGAGAAAACAACAGCGAATAACTTGTGCGAAGCCCACTCTTCGCTGAGCGACATCCAAGCCGGATTTCGATAGCTTTTGTTGGGGCAGCTTATATTCTTGCTGGAATTTGCCCACTTTTCATATCAACAAATGACATCGTTTCTGTTCCCAGCTATAAGAATGGTTCCTAACGGGGAATCGACTAACACAGATCAATTTACCACGGCCCCATAGTCACCAGGTTTTTCGAAAATTTCTTTAGTAGGTGTGTGTTGATTCCGATTATGCATTCGAAATTCTAATTCTGATCACACAAACTGCACTCGACCGAGTAAGATGTAGACAATCGCTGGTGATGTTGATGAAATCTTTTGGAGACCGGAACCTGAGTATCGTCATATTTGAACCCTTGCTCCCAGATAGTAACTTTATCTGATCATTACCATTTCACCGCACCTAATCCCCAGTGGTGTTGAGCATGAAAGTATACTTGTCTGCTACTTCATATTGACGATATCAATATGCTTATTAGGCATGGCTAGCTTTTCTGTTCGCTGTATATATCTAGTGTTTGTTTCTTATCTTTGACCTGATGGACCTCAAAACACAGCAGTACTCATCCAAAAAGACACATTTCCTGGTGCTATCGTACGATACATAGTTGACGACTTTACCTACCCAAATATCGTGCGTTTTGCCCTGTGACTGCTCGGTCCTGTAAGTCTGTATTAATTTCAACGAGGAACATGTTCGTATGCAACTGCGTATTCGGGATCTAGAGATAACATTAACTATTTCAACTATTTGAGAAGCACGAGGCTAACATAGTGCAAGGTAGAACATCTCTGGATGATACATCTAACAAATTCCAAACTATCTGCGCTACGGTAGAGATTGTTAACATCTTTGACCGTCCTATTTTCGAAATTTGTGGCATCACTTGTAGCAATATGAAAAACCGATGGCAAACTCGTAGAAACTATACTGACCGACTGCCGGACTTCTTTTTAGTACTGCTTTCCACCGGTACTCTAGAGAGTGTAACGATGAACTCACTCCATCGGTAAAACAACCACTGATTAGTAAAGTGCGAGTACTGGCCAGGGAATGATCTAACCATGGCAGTATCTCTTCTATGATCCCCATGTACCCCATGAAAGGTCTCAGCATATCACACAGTTCATTCTCTATTCTATGTTGAAATTTTTATTTATTAGACTCGATATGATGCTCGAAATGATTTAGAAGGTTGGTATCTCGGGAGGTTTGCTCAGTTATTGTGGAGTTCTCCGAGCTGGGCAACTCGATTACAATCAAGTTGCCCAGCTCGGAGAACTCGATATGTGGTGCATTAAATCATTTTGATGACTCTCCGCCTACAGATGGTGTATACACTTTCTGTGTTCACACCTACTAGACATTTTTATCCGTCAAACAATTCACCAATCGATCTTCACAAAGGCATTATAATCATAGCCTTGCTCAGATCAGTGTTGTTTTCAAATTTATTGCTCAGTTACCACATTTCACACAATATGATTGTGGTTACTCGTATATCCCACTGGCCGGTGAATATGCTCAGAGCAAAATTAAAAGACAAATTATCCGGGTTCTTGGTGCTTCCTGTGTTGTTGTTTCGAAATCCCCATATTGGATCGGACTGTAGTTGTAGTGTAGTTAAATCGAACTAAGCCCTTCGGCTTATCGATTTTGTAGGTATGTGCGGTTGTATTCCTAATCTAATCAGCTAACGAGGCTGTAGCTGAAGTCACTATTGACACTCGGGTATTTCGGGTGGAATTCTTATTGAGTCACCCGTCATTGAATGGCCACCTTGCATTTTCTAGCTTTATTATCGCTATTTTCTGTTGATGCAATTGATGCTACAGATTTCAAAGATACGATGTCTAATGGTTTTAACAAAACTCTGACGCAGATCTTCTGAATTTTGCCAGATACATTGTTTAAAAATTTTCTATCCTGTAATATCTTCGATTCGTACTTCCCAACAAGTCGGTGATTAGGATTACCTGACTTCTACATCTCGAGCAGGTAGCTGAGAACTAATGAGTTACATCTCAGGTGAATAATACTTACGAAATCCTGATTCAAATTACGACTATTCCTCATTGCCACTCACAGGGCTCACATTGGTCGTCTCATGTGTACAAACTAGTGAGCACACTACAGCTCATCAGTGGCTTCATGAACTTCTTTATTTTTAGCTGTATTCTTCGCTGAGACTTTCACATACACGCGAATTGTGTTGCATGTGTTTTGCGAGATTCGAAAACGCACTTATCCATCGCTGGATTTTACGGCATAGCAGTTTTCCGTTTTTTTCCCACACATGCAAGCGCTGTTTTCATTTAATCTTTAGTTTTTATCATCTATTTTCATCTGTTTCATTAGTTATTTCTGTCGGGCACAATCGAAGCTTTTGCCAGTTGCTCCAGTAACAAATGCATGCACATATTTCAAGTCTTTGCTTGAACTTCAAGTAGCTTTTCATCTTCTTCTTGCTTGGGTGTATGCTTCTACGCCCCCCCACTTCTCGACCACCGCTTCCTAACAAACATGTCACCACTCTCGAATTGAGGCCAGCAGCGTTTGCACGCTTCTGTTTCAGATGAAGTGAACAGCATTTCGGAGTTCGTAACGAAAAGAAGCCCCGCACCACATGATGCAAAACAACAGTAGGCAATCACTGTGTATCGAAAGTCTCATAACACGTGCAACCACATATCTTACATTGAAAAACATTCAAGTACCGGCAATTCAAATTGTCATCTCCCCAAAATTACCGCGGATTAGTTAAAACAACTCCCGATAAAAAAGTGATATTTTCCTCCTTGATGACGATGAGCTCATAATCTAAAGGTCTGTAAAGGGTGGGGCAATTCGGTTCGAAATGGCTCTAATAGCATCGAAACTATGGTCTTTCCATAAATCGGTTCCTGTCCACTCATCGGCTGTTTCGGTCCAATTCTTACGTGCCATCAGCCGATTGCGTGGTACATGATCAGTGTTTACAAAATCCATACTGCTCTGGCACAATGATTTCGTAGATTTCAAGGTAGCCTATCAGCACGCCCTTGATGATCGCTTCCATGATTTTGGTGAGCACAGGAAGAAACGTTACGGGACGGTAACTGATAGCATAAGACGGGCTTCTTCCCTTGTGAGTGGGGGTTATAATACCTCGTTTCCACGTTGACGGAACTGTTTTCGTCTAGACAACGCTGAAAGGACCCTGCAAGTGGTTGGGCTAGGTGCATATCTGCTGCCTGCATTGCTTTAGGTTGTATGCTATCCACTCCGGGAGAACTGTGTGTACACAAGGGTAGTAGCTATTTCAGCACCATTTCTGCCGTGAATATGATGATGGATAACACTGGTGTGGTGACAGAAACGAATCAAGGGTTTGAGGATTGTACCCCTTAGAAAGTAGGCAAGTACTGGGCCCGTAAGGCGTTAGTTGCCTCTTTCCTGCATGTGTATACCCACCAATTGTTGTAAGTGGTGGAATTCCGCGCTGCACCTTTGGAATTCCATTCACATGTCCCCAAAGAATCTTGTAGTTCGAGCAGAATCGTTTCTCTAGTTCCTGTTGGTGTGATAAGTTGTCTTCGCGAACCAACTGGACAGAATAATTGCGCTGAGCTACCTACGCCGTCCAATTTTATGCGCTGGGAATGTTTTTGTAAAGCCGCCATGTCCGATCCCTCAAGTCCTTACATTTTCGTGTTCGGCTTCTCAGGAAGGATTTTGGTTGGATGGGAAGATGGAAAGCTTTTGGCTTTGATGAATCCGCGGCCAGTGCCTTGAAGCTTTTCAAGAATATTCCCCAGGCTATTTCTGGGTTGTACTCAGTCATGAATTTCCAACTATCATTTTCAACAATTGCGGACAGAACCTGATAATGGGTAATAGATTGCATCTTTTCCGGCTCTGCATCAGGGTATTCGGCGTTGCAAATGATCTAACAGTAAAGTCACGTGGTCGCTTCGACCCAGAGGACTGCATACATTTACCCAATCAACCATGAGCACCTCGCTGTTGAGCACTAGATCTAACCTTGATGGCTTATTCGCTGTTCTGAAGCTGGTGGGATCGGTGACGGGGTTGTATAAGGGTGGGATATAGATTAGTTCTTGTAAATGGGCCTTGGACTGTTCTGTCTTGGTTGCTGGAGTTTCCAAGTATGCTACGGCTAACAATGTGTCTGCGCTGTTAAATTATCAAATGTCCTTCTTAGGGGACATACTGCCTGACACTGAAGGCTTCAGATCAGGATGGTAGCACTGATCTTCCGGGGGCATTCCACTGAAGATATCTCTTAAGGATGGCCAGGGATATGTGAGCAGTAGATTATGTTCATAATGAGGTGCACTTGCAACAAAGATAACACTGCAGGATGAAAGATTTTTAAATTACCAACCGTTAAAAAATGTATACCATTTAATAAATATATGGTGCAACCTAGAATATAGCTGTGCATGTGTCTGAGGAAAGACATTAGCACTGTGGAGCAATATCATTTCAGGGAAAGTAGTGATAGTACCATACAGATGGGAGGCGATTTAAACCCAACGGAAATGGAAGCTAGATAGTGATGCTCAGCATTTTCGGTACGCGTGCCCTTCAACTAAACGTCGCGTCTAGTGTGAATGAAT
>CALYDF020009138.1:0-11001 GCA_944474145.2 Dicrocoelium dendriticum
CAAATAAGACAGCTAGACAGTGCAAAGGTTGCAATATCGATGTGAGCATGTCGACTTTTAATGCAAGTTCAGCGTATGCAGTTTCAGCTACTGATGGACATTTTTCAGGTGTCTTTCCCAGGTCAGCATGTAGTCCAAGGGAATTTCCTACAGCGCCTACACTGCTTTGGGTATTTTCTTTACTACTGCTTCCCGTCTTTGTGCGAAGTACCTTAGTTCGTTGTCTCACATTTTGAATTAAAATGTAGAAACCAAGCCCATAACACTTTTTTCCTCATCGAGCGTATCCTTACTGTAGACATGATAATGAAACCGAAGTAAGATACACTGAAGCAAAATCAGAGGAGCTTAGATAATAGGTGCTAACTTTTGATTTTTGACTGAAAATCCACGTACAAATGGCAACTCCCGGAAACTGTGCGATTTCATTAGGGACAAGAAGACCGCACCACTGAACTATTTGAATCTCCGCCTCCGAGTTGCACACGCTGTTGCTTTGGAAACGCGATCTCTCCACCAATTCCAAACGTGTTGTTGTTGTCTCACCTTTCCAATGACACACCGGTTAGCAGTCGGGTCAGCACAGGCGTTTACGTGGTAGGTCACAAGCAGTTGCAGATGAATCCAGACAGGCCTCGGAACGAAGCACAGGCTATCGATCTGGTCAGATCGCTTCTAAGTGTAGCACTAGTGGTGTGTGGCCGGTGGGTTGATTCGAAGTGGCAGCCTCAGTGACTGCGTCGCAATCGAGACTAGCGGTAGATCCGTTATATTGCTGCCTGTATCTGCCTTACATGCCCCATGCTGAGGCTGATGTTGCATTCTTGATGCTTTTTCACCGCAGTTGGGCTAAATCAAGCTGGATAAATTTCATTCAACTTTATTTGGTTTGTTCTGCCTACCTGAATTATCTTCTATTAATTGGCTACGTTGCTTACGCTAATTGCGCTTATCTTCGGTAACGTTGTTGCGTTTGTAGCCTTTTTAGCAACTTGTGGACTATGTTTACTTATCACGGATTCATTGCTTACCAACTTACTTCATATGCTAATTTAGCGAAGAGTTATGCCACCGTATCTCTATGCATTATTGGATTTATTTTATTTCATTTTGTCGTTTCAAGTGATTGGCTGTTGCTTGATATCACCGGTGTGGCTGCGCTTGATGTGCATGTTGACAAGGTGCCTACCTGTCTATTACCCACTACCTCGTCCATACTAGCTCCAGGAGACAGTTGGTCGTTGCTGGAGGGGACGGGGCCGTGCTACGCTCAAAGAGCGGTTCCATGCACTCAGGGTGGAGCGGACTACTGTCCAGCCACCGCTTCGTGTGCGCTTGATTCCTCAAATACAGCGTGTTTGTGTTTACCTGTGAAGGAGTGTAGGCAGGCTCCGTTGATGAAACGTGGCTCCCATCCACATGCCTCCCGGTCTTATTCCTTCGGGTTTACACTGGATATGGCGTGTGTGTTGGTGCAGCGCAAGCCACCCATGGTCCTTCTGTAGGCGCAGGCGTTCTGTGGCTGGCCACAGTGACAAGCAAATCCGAAACCGCATGCCGTCAACCATCTGCCTTACGCAGCTATCTATGAAAGCAGTCGTGTAGTTGTTAAAGAGCCCTTTTGTTTGGCTTCCTAAAAAGGTCACACTTTGTGGTTCAGGATTCAATCCGAAAGAAATTCTTCTTGTATACCTCCACAGAGAAAACGGAAAGTGTAAAAAGCGACTGGAGGTAGTCGTCTGTAATGCCTGGATTCGAAATACGCTGCGCGTTGAAAAGAGCACGTCGAGCCCCTTCGAATGAGCGTACAGTGGCGACACTACGAGCAGATGGAGAAAGGATAGAGAGGAATAATCCAAATGATCCGAGCGCACACACGTCACGCGTGTGTGTGGATGACCTTAGTCACGACAGTCGTTGTGGTTCCCCGTAGCTCAGTGGTTTCAATCACAGACTGGTAACAGTCCAATTGCGGGTTCGATCCCCGCAGGCGTCAGATAGAAAGCGTACTCGTGTCGCTTCCCGAAAGGATGAAACGAATATGTAATGGCTAAATTACTTACAAAGAGGTAGTTTCAAGCCGATCATCTCCAAACGACTGTCACCCATACTCCACAAAAATTCTCCTCAGTCTGTAAACATTTCGCTCACGAAGAATTGAATTGTTTTACTCCACCGATGGCATGTCAGCTATTTGAAGATCACCACCCTCTTTACAAGTGCAATCCGGATTCTTTAATGGAGATGTGACCGCGTTTGTCTATTAGGTGATGTTGCTTGTTAAAGTACGATCCTGTTAACCCGTTGCACTATGTTGAAGCGTGCCCTGATGTTTTCTCGTGGATTACAAACGCATGATTTCCGTCTGTGACAATGACTGTTTTTGAATGACCATCAGGTATGTTGGGAAAAGGCAGTGAGTATCAGTCAGGCTGAACTGCACTTCATTAGAAGGATGAGCTTTACTCTTCTCATCCCATATGCATTCAACAAAAGAGCTAGGTAGATCATAGTTCATCGATATCAAGCGACCATTGGCTTGTCTCGATCTATTTTTCTCCCACGCTGATGTTTTAAATGGGTGCGTTATTAGTTGTATGTAGTGACAGAAGAGGCATGTGTTAATCCCATGATGGTAGTTGCGGAGTTTTGCGAATCCCGCCTCAGATCCAAGATTGACACGAATTTTATCTTGCCCTTTTCCGTTTGAATACGCGTGTAATTTTTGACCAGGTGCATGGTCCTCCACTACAGATTATGAACGGTTAGAAAAGAGCCATGACAAACTCGCAAATAGGTGACGGACACTCGCATAACTGAAATCCATTGTTTAAGCATAAGGAGCTTACATTCCCCTTATTAGATAATGGACAACCTCTATATGTAACCATTTAATTTTAGCTAGCCTCAATTGTATAGTTAGGTCGCTGTGTGACAAGTATAAATACCCGCAATAAAGACTACCCACTGAAGTTCTGTCGCACCAAACATTACTTAATGAAGGTGAGATCGTAATGCAAGCATGGGTACGTACAAATTGAACTTTTTTCTGCTCGGTCGCCGTGATCACATTTGGAACGAGTAAATGTGGGACAACGCGCAGTACATAACATTCCTCAATCGATGTCTGTTTGCGAAAGTTAAAATGCTTTATCTTACTGTTTAAGCGCGCCGAGTTATCAGAACCATGACTGAGTACAGTTAACTATTTAAAATGGAAAATTATTCATTGGCCTAAAATATTTGAAGTTTGTAGTGAACTTACTCTGTGCATAATGAATAATATTTGTACTTGAACCCCTGAGGTAAATGAGCCGAGTGAAAACTGCTGATTCATTCGGAGCCGCACAAATAAAGTCCATTACGTCGTTAAGAAGGATGAACTCGACGATATACTAGTCAAAAGGCATGTTATCGTTTTATTAGTTGTTAGGTAGGACATAATATTTCCTAAAGCTCAAAACTCTACTGCATTGCTACTGCGAGCATTAAGAGAGAAAAACTGGAAAGCCACTATACGGTACGTAACTATAACGACCAGGTGTGTGGAACACTACAGACTGAGCAAGAAATGGCTACCGCATCGAAAAACAAATGTGTCGCCTAATGTGAAGAGGCACTAAGTTTGTTCATATGTACAGTCGTTTCTACGCACGAAAGCTTGTCTGAATGAAGTCAAAGAATCGCTGGACATAGCAACTAAACACATAACTCATTCTTTAGGCATCATTTCTGATGAGAACAGACTTGAAGTCAGTCGCATGTAGGAACAATCTAACCAATGAAACTCCGACAGTAACCATGGCCCCGTTAAACAGACGTCCCAGTAAAATTCCTTCTACAGTGGCTATATTTAATTAAAGCCGTCGGGAATATGTAGGAAGGGGAAAAGCCAGTACAAGTGTAAATTTCGACAATTTTTATTAGGCTACATTTGGTCGGAGTACAGATAACGATGGTTAAGATAAAAACGAGAAAAGTAATAACTGCGACATAAACATTTGTTGATCAACGCGTCAGCTTTAACAATGTGTCCTACTGATTTATGGGGCCTTAATCATTTGAGGTGTAGCTGTTGAATGAGGCATTAGCAATACACCAATACGTCTTGGCGACCTTCCGCTGCCACGCGAGCACCAACAGTCACGAGTGAGGTAACGATACTATGAGGTCGCCCTCACCTAGGCCGGTTCGAGTCGGTGACGTTTGGGTTGATGGACGCACGCCCTATCTCTTCGGACATTACTTCATTATTATGCGCCATGGGCATGGGACACGCATGTGGGTTAGTTAGTGCAAAACTCCAGGCGCATTGTTAGTCACAATAACAGAGTTGCTGCAGCAAACGACACTGTAAGGTCATCCTCACACACGCGTGACGTGCGTGCTACTGGTTCATTTGGATTATTTCCCTCTATCCTCTCTCCATCTTCTTGCAGCGTTGTCACTGTGCGCTCATTCGAACCGGATTTACCAGCTCTACACAGTGATCCATCATACGTGGAAATATCTTCTACGATTAGAGGCTGTGCCATCACTAACCGTTTTCACTAGCATCTGTGATTAAGCGCAAGCGTTTAATTCAATCGTATTGAGCCGATTGCCTTTCTGTGTGACACCATTCGATACAGAATTCTCGAGGCAGGCCGAAAAGCCTAAGCTTAATCCGATCCACTGTTTCTCAACACAGCTGTGAAAGAATCTGTGTTTAGCGCTCTGTTGAGGTTACAGTCACTCGCCACTCCTTGTGACCTTGTCAGCCAGTGCGGCTGCATAACCCATCACACGGACCGCGCGACCACACCGACCGCTCATTTGACCTTGCAACCACCACGCTCGCCTGACCGATATGCGCCGCTCTCAAAGCTGTAAAAGTACAGAACGCTAACCAACCCACTGGGTCAGGTAACGACACCAAATTGAATGGCAGAAAGGCGAAACCGAAGAGACTCCCATCGAAAGGCATTTGCGGGTTAGGAGAATGTCATCGGGTAGTAAAAATCGGTCTGGCTTGTTCGCACTGTTTAGCATGGTACCATACGAAATGTGCAAATGTGTCCCAACAACAGTTACGGGAGCGAAATAGCTCGCAAGATGCATTTTGGTTCTGTACTGCGTGTTCCACCATCCCCCTCGTTAAGTGCTTGCTTATCTTAGCTGAGAAATGCGACCGGTTAATCGCAGAAGCAGAGCAGAGGATTAACAATAAGCTTACTTCAATGGAAGCGAGTATGGACCACAGAAGCGTAGCGGCTGCTAAGCAACGGAATGTTGAACAATCCGCTTCCCCTACACCGCAATCAGCCACGTCTCCATCTCCGTTGTCTTCTCCAACTTTGGTAGAACACCGGGCGAAAACAGACTGTACCTACGTGAATCAAACAGTACTCACAGCAACGCAAATCAGGCACCATTCAAAACGTCTGGTTAAGCAAATTCCACTAGACCTGACATCTAGTATTAACAAGGATGGAGCAGCCAAACATCAACCCTTGGTACCTGTAGCTCAAATATCTCTTGTCGAGACTAAGCCTCCCAGAACATCGGTTACATATGCAGAGATTGCTGCAAGGGTCCACCGAGAGGCCGCCGTTGCGCCCTCTTCCATTGTAAACACCGTTAACGCAAATGGAGAGAAAAACAGCAAACAATCACTTGTCAACAAGTCAAGACAAATGAGTACCATACCTTGTAGATCGATTAAAAAGGGATCCAACAACAGTGCCCGGAATGTTGTATGCTCAAATGTCCCTGAATCTACCGCCATCACATTGCGGGATAAGTTATCAGACGACCAAGACCAATGGAACTCATTGTGTATGCAGATGAGTATCAAAGCCAAGCCCATAAACTTGTTACGAATTACTCGTCATCCGAACTCGCCACACTATGGTGAACCCAGACTTATTCGAGCAACTCTAGAATCCTCCACCGACGTAGAAAACGTTTTGCTCTCCGCAAGCGCGCTAAAACACGAATCCTGTGGGATACGTATCTATCCTGATGTCCCTTGGAGCGCGTGACAATCAAAAAGAAACACCGAAGAGGGGCACAGCAAGTAAGACCGCCTAAACACAGTCTTCATACATGGAGTGCCAGAACATCCTTCTAACCATGTTCAAGATACCGGAAAGCACGATTTAGAACAGTGGCGGTTCATTCGCAAAACACTTTCTTTGGATAATGTTGTGGCACTATCGCTCACCAGGATACCTCTCTCATCGAATTATAGAGGATGCGGCCCTAGAATCCTAAAACTTGTGGTTCAGTCAGAGCAACAAGCAAAGGATGTTTTGGATCGATGGCGGAGAAATCGGAAACATCTTCCTTCCGAAATTCGGTTAAAGGTCACAAACAATTCGCACAGCTCAAGTATTAAAGCAACTGAAGCAGCAAGCATCCTGACGAATGTACAGAAGTGTAACTTGACTGCTGCTTTAATTGACTCTGAAGTAGGTCTAAACGAAGGCTGGGACGCACCTTGGCCGAATCAAGTTGCAAACGAGGTATCATTGACCCATCAAAAAACAAGTAACTGCCGACTTCCCATCGGTCGGCATTCTCCCACACTTGACAGCTTCACCTCTCTGCGGGCTCCTAGAGACCGAGAAACTGGCCTGCTTGTATACAAATGCTCAGGGACTTTCTAACAAACTGGCTGAGCTGAAAGATCGCCAAGCTTCCGGCTCGTATGATGTCATTTGTATCACCGAGACATGGTTGCACACGGGAATGACGGACGCTGAAGTGTCGCTACCCGGCATGTCGCTGATCCGGAACGACAGGCTCACAAAAGGAGGAGGGGTAATCCTGTACTACCGAAACGACTTACAGTGCGAAGCCGTGGAGGATTCAGACTCGCAGTTCCCCGACTCTCTTTGGTGCCGGTTGCAGTTAAAAGGCAGGGACGCTTGCCTTATTGTCTTGGTGTACCGCGCCCCTAGCTCAACACCCGAAACCGACTACCACCTAATGGCTGCTTTAAGGTGCAGTTTACAACCAAAGTACACTCACATTCTTATCATGGGTGATTTCAACGTACATTGTTTAGAAGCCCCTGCCACGATCGGAGAACAATTCAAAACTGATCTACAAGATCTAGTAACTACTGTTCCTCTTTACAACCACATCACTTTGCCCACTCGGTTCAGAATTGGTAACAGGCCATCTGTGCTAGATCTTGTGCTTACCAACGAGGAGCATATGATTGATGCGTTGGTTTTAGACTGCCTGTTGGGTCGCAGTGATCACGCAGTGATCAGTTTCAACTTCGTCTGCTATGCAGAATATCTGAATGATAACGATGATACTGTGCGAACCATCACAAGGTACGATCGACTGGCCCAGCTAGTCAGCGCCACAACATGGTCTTTCCTCGAAGAAGAACCCCCGGAAGTCGCCTGGCTCGAGTTCGTCAACACATTCAGTCAGCTGATTGCACAGGCTTCAGAGATAAAAGCTTGCAATAAGTGCAAATCAGTTTCTTTCGTTAGGAGCAGAACGCGAAAATGGATGACAGTACGCAACGCAGCATGGCGAGTGTACAGAGAAGCTCCAGCACCAGAAACTTGGGACAACTACGTAGCCCAACGTAACCACTGCACTCAACTGTTAAGAGAAGATAAAGCCGCCTATCAGCAGAACATCGCAAAATCCTTCAGTGCTAACCACAAACTGCTGTACAAGCACGTTAATAGCCTACGAAAGGTGAGGCAAGGATTTCCTCCACTCAAGACGGCTGATGGCCCAACAAGAACGTCTATGGAAGCTGCAAACGCGCTGCAGATGCAATACGCCCCCACGTTTCAAAGAGTCTTGCCACCAAGCGATCTATCAAGCTTTGTCTTCTGTTCACCAGGACTAACCCACATCAATTTTACCGCAGAGGCTGTATTGCAAAAGCTGACTTCTCTACGCAAACACAGCTCGCCGGGTGTCGACACCATTCGTCCAGAGGCATTGGGAGCAGCAGCAAACCAACTGGCAGGACCTTTAGCTCAGTTTTTCCAGCGCTGCTTAGACCAGAACCAAGTTCCCGTCATGTGGAAGCTTGGAATAATAAGCCCGATTCACAAAGGTGGAAGCAGAACTGATCCCTCCAACTACCGCCCAGTAACCCTTCTTCCTATACTCTCCAACGTCATGGAATCCATAGTTGCCGATGCACTGGTGTGCTATCTGGAAAACTGCAACCTCATCACTCCTGAACAGCACGGTTTCCGTCGACAGCGGTCATGTACAACTAATTTACTAATTGCACGCAGTAGTTGGACCGAGGCAGCTGACGCTGGAGAAAGTGTTGATGTGATCTACCTGGATTTTTCCAAGGCTTTCGATCGTCTAGACCATCGGATACTACTATCCAAGCTGCAGCATTACGGGATCGGAGACCCTCTTTTAAGCTGGATCGCCAACTTTCTATTTCAACGGCAATTAGTGGTCAGAGTTCGGAGCTCTTTATCGGACCCCATACAAGTGGAGTGTGGTGTGCCGCTAGGCTCAGTTCTAGGTCCACGTTTGTTTTTGGTGTTTATTAATGACCTTGCACAGGGAATCGCTTCAAACTTCCTAATGTTTGCCGACGATATCAAGATCTGGCGCAGGATCCAGGCGAACACCGACCAACATGTGCTTCAGAGTGACTTAGATACGGTGTATCAATGGTCGATCCAAAACTTATTGCATTTCAACGTCAGTAAATGCAAGGTGCTTTCCATCCGACATCAGAGCAGCTACTCATACCGACTCGGAACGGATGTACTGCAACAATCAACTCTCGAACGTGACTTGGGTGTCCTGGTTCAAGATGACTTGGGTTGCTCCAGGCAATCCGAAAAGGCCTCGAAGACCGGGAACCAACACGTCGGGCTGTTGAGGCGGGCGTTTGGACAAATAAACAGCTCCATATTTCGACAAATGCTCAGTGCGTATGTTCGCCCCCATGTCGAATATGCAATTCAAGCCTGGCATCCATGGCTGAAACACGACCTTAATGCACTGGAGCAGCCACAACGCCGGGCATCTAAGAACGTAATTGGAATGCGCAATCTTTCCTACCAGGAGAGGCTGCGACGACTGGGATTGTTCAGTGGAAGCTATCGCAGACTACGAGGCGACCTGATTATGGCATACTTGACTCTGCGAGACCCACATCATGTGTGCCGCCCTTTACTGCAACTCAGCAGCAATACAAACCTGAGGGGCCACTCATTAAAACTCGCAGAACAATACAGTCGTCTGGAGTGCCGCAGAAATTTCTTTTCCATCCGTGTCTGTCACCCGTGGAATGCTCTCCCAGAATCGGTCGTCTCTACACCGACACTAACAGTATTTAAAAGACGGTTGGACGATGCACTCATCCACTTACACTTTGTTACTTAACACTACGTCTCCATCCTACACCTGGAGTTTACCATGGAATTATTTGTTGTTAACTGTGGATGCTGTGAATCTAAGAGGATCGCAGGACTTCAGCGAAGCAAACGATAAGTCCTTATTTTCATATTTAAATTATTAACTATTTTACTATCCTTATCATCATTATTGTTATGTTGATATCCCCTGCAACTATCCAACGGGACTTGTAAAGCAACGCTTTTAACCCGTATAAATTCATTGTTCATTGTTCCGGAGTCTGGTCACTACGACGACTGCCGAATGACTGAAACAAACAGACCGCAGAGTATTTACTGCAAGTTTTCGCAGCTGATTCTCTAACCCTCGGGATTAATGTAGAAAGCTATTGAGTTGACTGTAGATACCTTTTATAGCCCTCTATGTACTAACACTTCGGTAAGTTCGAGATGGTAAATTGACAATCTAAACCATTACAAAAAGTAAAAAATCTTCGCTGTACAGATCATGCCTCCTCATTGCTGGATCGTTCTCTAACGAAACTAATAATATTTGTCTCTGCTTGTAACGATAAGTAACCTACTTACGGATACGCTTCTTATTTTAAACGTTACTAGGTTAAAAAGAGCTATAGGTACAAAATGTTCACTTACAGCAAAAGTCTGATGTTAGTTTCAAAAGACGTCAGGCTTAGCCGTTTTATGCAAACACGGGTTGTCATGATCTAAGAAGACTCTGAAGCCACACTGTGTTTTGTGTGAGCTTACAGCCCAAATAGTTAAGACCATTTTGAATATCTCAATGTTTTGGAAAAGCTCTTTATCATCGGGTACTTTCTCTTGGCTCATTACGGTGTTTGCAGGGAATCAGAAAACTTAAGCGTAGTGCATTGTTACGAAATGTATTAACATCTGCTTTAAAAAGTTTCAAACTACTAGTGGCACAGCCTTGGAACGCCCTCCCGGAACATGTAATTAATGCACCTGCCCTATTCCTTTTCAAAAAACGCCTTGACGATACCCTGTCACATTTACACTACGTGCTATAGCTCATGACCACCAGATGCTGCCACTAATGCACAACAGACAGGGGATAGTGCCATAACCCTACTCGAGAATGAGTCACTCCAAACGCCTTGCACGAAATTTGATAAACGCTACTGCTACAGAAACTGGATTTCTGTATCCTATCGACCCAAGGTAGCTGCACACGAGTAAGCGTTGTCCTTGCTATCTTTTTATATTTCTCGCCTATGATATGAACAATAACCACTTCCCTGTTGCTTTGTGTGCATGCATTCTCATTTCAAACTCCCTATATATGACAGTGCAGTTACAACTATAAGCGCCCGAAATGACGACTCCATTATGCCTTCGCTATTTTTTTTATCACGCTAATCACCCTACGGGACATGTCAAGCACCTTCTTCTTTACCCGTTATAAATCATTGTTCATTGTTCATTGTCGCAAACGTTTGGGTACTGATCAGCATAATGCCTATGCCTCGAAACGAAATCCAAAATTTTACTGTAGTGTTAGACTCGTCTGTGCCGCTGGGAAACCTACAAAAGACTACTTGTTCATCAGAAGCTTACAGCTGCTCATAGTAAGGATGCATACTAAGTTATCTATAACCCTTGGTAGCGG